>JANAVB010003200.1:1385962-1449578 GCA_029216955.1 Iris pallida
AACCGATTACATAACCATCTTGTGCTCTAAATTACTTATATTTACTTACAGTTCTTATTTTCTATACAACCTTCATGTACTCAGATTTATCTGCCTTTACTATTCATGTATATCATTTTACAACATTTCATGTATTTTATTCTAGCTTTTTCTATATTTTCTGCCATGTTATGAATTGTATGAGAGTTATGTATTCGCTCTTGTCTTGGCTGGACCTGTTGAAAATATTATAGAGAATGAAGAGAATTTCTTCCCCACATACTATGGAGCTGGTATAGATGACACTTGCTACCTGGACCCTCAAGAGGATCCAGTTTGTGCTGAGGAGACTACCCTATTGCCTAGGCTAGCCTGCTAGGGATTTATCTTACTTTTTATGTTGTCTTTTGAGATGTATTATTCAGATGTTTGTTGTAGTGTTGTTTAACACTTAGACTTATTTCCTTCTGGTTGTATCTCTCTTTGAGGATTTTATATCTATCTTATCATGCTATTATCCATCTTAGATTTATGATTGAGTTGTACTTTCTGTGTTGTCCTCCGATTGGAGTGTATATTTTATACAGGTATATTTGTACTGTGTTAGATGTTTGTGGCCTAGGACAACGTTCTACCGTCGACACTGCGGCATAGGCTGGACGTACCCACGGTCTCGTACCCTTACACTGGGTGCGGGTCGTGACATATTTTTAGTGTTGGCCCATGCAGGTCCGGTTCTGAGTTACGTCTCAGTTCGTAGTGGTACTCGAACTAGAGTATCACTACAACCTGCAGTAGGATATAGGATATAAGTTTTAAGGTACTCAATCACATTTAGGAAAAAAACTCTTTTGGAGTTATCTGTCCCAGCAGCAGAGGTTCGTTCAGAACCAGCAACAGGCTAGAGGAGGCCAGAAGGGGCGAGCTTTCGCCATGGCAACTGAGGATTCAGAGGCAGCAGGAGATCTGATTGTAGGTTCTGTTCTTCTCGACTCCATTCCTGCATTTGCTTTGTTTGATTCTGGTGCTTCCCTAGTTTGTGTCTGTATCATTTGCTATTAGACACCGTTTTGCTTCTGAATTTTTGCCTAGGACTTGCAAGATCACGATTGGGGTGGTATTATCCTAGTCAGTAATATTTGCATGGATCAGAGAGTTATTTTAGAAGGCCGAGAGTTGGATATGAGTTTGCTCGTAATGCCACTACCGAACTACGATATTGTACTCCGGATGGATTGGTTGAGCATGCATCACGCCAGTATAGATTATCACGGAGGCATAGTTCTTTTCAGATCGCCAGGAGAGCCAGAGTTTGAGTTCCCCAGGCGAAAGGCGAAGCAGAGCAGCAGAGTCTTCTGTAGAGTTTCAGTAGAGGAGCAGACGATGCTACATCCATTGATAGCTGAGTTCATGGATGTATTTTCGGAGGAGGTGCCAGGGTTTCCTCTGGACAGAGATATAGATTTCTTTATAGATCTGGTGCCAGGCGCAGAGCCGATATTTTAGCACATCTACAGAGTGAGCAACAGTGAGCTGGTAGAGTTGAAGAAGTAGGCGGATGAGTTGCAGGACAAGGGCTTCATCCGATCGAGTTCTTCACCGTGGGGTACATCGATACTCTTTGTGCCAAAGAAGGATGGGTCGATACAGATGTGTATCGACTACAGGACTCTTAACAACCTCACGATCAAGAACAAGTACCCGCTGCCGAGGATCGATGATCTGATCGATCAATTGAGCGGAGCGATGGTATTTTCTAAAATTGATCTGAGGTCAGGTTACCATCAGGTAAAGGTGAAGGGGGAAGATATTCTGAAGACAGCTTTTCGGAAGCGGTATGGCCAATTTGAGTTCATGGTGATGCCGTTTGGTTAACCAATGCACCGACAATATTCATGATTCTGATGAACAAGGTGTTTCATCAATATTTGGATAAGTTTGTAGTGGTGTTCATCGTCGACATATTGGTGTATTCGAAGATACCAGAGGAGCATGAGCAGCACTTGAGAGTAGTTCTGGAAACTCTCAGGAAGGAAGAGCTTTACGGCAAGCTTTCAAAGTGTGAGTTCTTCCTTGATCGGGTTGAGTTCCTAGGTCATGTTGTGACCGGAGATGGAACCTCAGTCGACCCGAAGAAGATCACAGTAGTTGAGGCATAGACCGCTCCGAGTTCAGTTACAGAGATCAGAAGTTTCCTCGGATTGCCAGGCTACTACAGGAGGTTTGTTCAGGATTTCTCCCGAGTTGCAGAGCCGTTGACTAGGCTGACCCGAAAGGATGTAGAGTTTGTTTGGTCAGAGGAGTGTCAGATCGCATTCGATTAATTGAAGAAGCGGTTGACGATAGCTCCAGTTCTGACATTGCCATCAGGATCAGGGGGTTCACTATCTACAATGACGCCTCAAGGAAGGGTCTGGGTTATGTCATGCAGCAACATGGGAAGGTGATTGCCTATGCTTCTAGGCAGTTACGTCCGCATGAGAAGAACTATCCTACCCACTAATTGGAGTTGGCAGCAGTTTTCTTTGCTCTTAAATTGTGAAAATATTATCTATACGGAGAGCGAGTGGAGATCTTCATAGACCACAAAAGCTTGAATTATGTGTTTACCCAAAAAGAGCTCAACATGAGGCAGAGGAGATGGTTGGAGTTGATGAAGGACTTCGACATTTTATTGTAGTACCATACAGGAAAGGACGACGTAGTTGCCGATGCCTTGAGCATGTGCCCGGTAGCCATGTGTTTGATGGTAAATCATCATTTGTGAGCAGATCTGGAGGGCTTGGGGATCGAGGTGATAGTGCCAAGAGTTGAGATACAGATGTGGGGACTGTAGATTCAGTCAGACTTGATGGAGAGGATCAAGATGACTTAGTTTGATGATGTAGCTCTACGGAGTATCCGAGAGCAGGTTCTGGCTGGACTTTTGGATGAGTTCGTTATTGCAGAGGATGGCACATTGAGGCACGGTTCCAGACTGTGTGTGCCCAGTAGAGACCTTCGAGAGCAGATTATGCAGGAGGCTCACCGTTCTCAGTATTCTATGCATCCAGGTGCTAACAAGATGTATAGAGACCTAAAGGAGCATGTCTGGTAGTATAGGATGAAGCGGGAGGTTGCATGCTTCACAGCCAGATGTTTGGTTTGCCAGCAGGTAAATACAGAGAGACAGAGGCCAGGAGGATTGTTACAACCATTGCCCATTCCAGAATGGAAGTGAGAGCACATCACGATGGATTTTGTTTCAGGATTGCCGCGTACACCAGGAGAAAAAGATGCAATTTGGGTCATCGTAGGCATGTTGACCAAATCAGTCCACTTCTTGCCATTCAAGGTGGATTTGTCTACAGAGAGACTAGCAGACATGTACGTGAGGCAGATTGTTAGACTGCATGGAGTTTTCGTGAGCATCATCTCGGATCGGGATAGTCGCTTTACTTTCCACTTTTGGCGGAGTCTACAGTTTAGCTTGGGCACTCAGCTCAAGTTTAGTACTTCTTACCACCCTCAGACAGACTGGCAGTCGGAGAGGACTATCCAGACTCTCGAAGACATGTTACGGACTTGTGTTATGGACTTTGGAGGTTTCTGGAAGGATCATTTGCATTTGGTTGAGTTTGCCTACAACAACAGCTTCTAGGTCAGTATTGAGATGTCACCATTCAAGGCATTGTACGGGCGAAGATGTCGTACTCCCTTGTCATGGGATGACATTGGAGAGAGTGCTTTATTGGGACCTGAGATGGTTGTGGATGCAACCGAGAAGGTGATGCTCATCAGAGATGGACTTCGCGTGGCACATGACAGACATCGGCATTGCACCGATAGCCACCGAAGACCCTTAGAGTTTGGGGTACAACTTAGATTTAGGATTAGGAATTTGTTTGATTTTATGATTTTGATTTATCATGTTGATTGCTATAGTTAAGTTTGAGACCTTATTTGTGCTAGGTTGGAGATCTGGTGTTCCTGAGGATATCTCCGATAGGAGGCACTATTCGCTTTGGTGGAGGTGGAAAGCTTACCCACGTTTCAACGGACCTTTCGTTATCCGCGAGAGAGTCGGTGCCGTGGCTTACAGGCTAGACTTGCCACCTGCACTAGAGGGAGTTCATAACATATTTTACGTGTCACAGTTGAGACAATACGTGGCGGATCCCAGACATGTACTAGATCATTCCGAGATCGAGGTGGGCCCTACTCTCAGTTATCCAGAATAGCCTATTGAGATTCTGGATCGACGGGAGAAGGTGTTGAGGAACCAGACTATACCCTTGGTTCGCATCATATGGAGGCATCATTCTCCAAGAGAATCTACCTGGGAGAGGGAGGATGAGATGCGCGAGCGATAACCTTATCTTTTTAGACCATGAGGTATGATTTTCTATCCTTCTCATCTGTTTAGTTTCGTCTTTAATTTCGAGGACGAAATAATTTTAAGAAGGATAGATTTGTCACTTTATTTTTCTAGAATAAGGATATTTTGATAATTTGTGAATATTGGATTATTTTTGAATTTTATTTAATTAATAATGTGCTAAGTGTTATATTAGGTCTAACCCTAGAATTACCTAATCTAGATGTTGATCATGACCCTAGAAACTTAGTTAGTAGAATTCAACTAGTTAACTAAGTTCTAAAATATCTAGATAGTTAGAAGCAGGATATTTTTTAAAATCTTAGTCTAGTTTGGGCCTTTTCCTAGAAGGCTTGATTTACAAATTGAGAATGCTTTTAAACTAAATTGGACCTAACCCTAACCCTAGAATCATCCATGGCCGGCCAAGGATGGATCCCCCCACCTATATATGTAATCATTAGCCCCCTCTTGCCTCTTTCATTGGAAACCTAACCCTAAATTTGTGTTCTTCCCCAAATTTGCCATCTTTCATCAAATCACCTCCAGATTCATCCAAATCAATTTCATTACACTCCCCTTATGTAAAGGAGGTCTCTATTGGCTAGCTAGCAAGGATTGAGGGCAATTTGGCCATTGGATTTGGAGTGGAATCTTTTCAAAGGGGATTTTTATTGAGATTCCAACTCTCAATAGGTAATGATCTCTAAACCTATTTGTTTCCTGATTTTCCACCATAGATGCATTCACTTAGGATCCCCCTAGCCCTAGGCTAAGTTTGGTTAGAAATCGAATCCATTTGATGCCCGTATCATGGGCGTATCGCTCCGTATCGGAGAGATTACTCAAGTGTTCGATGAAATGTCCCTTAAGACTTTTTGTTCTCTATTTTTTGTACAAATTATATTTTTGGAAACCTTGTTTAATGTAGATTGCAATGGTGTATCTCTGAGTTGATTTTGTGATGGTTTATTGTGTCTAAATGGACACGGGGACACGTCGCACACACTGTACTGGGTGAACAATAGCTGCCCTGCTGCTGATGTGTCTGTTCTCTTTGGACAAAACGATATCATTTGCCATCTGTTGGGTTGGGAAGGGGCAATCACTGACACGTGGCACGAGAAGTTTGAGTTGGTTTGGTGTTGTGTGCGTGGAGTTATCTCACCCGCAGTGTTTGTCGAACACAGCAGACCCCCCTCTGTACACATTTCTGTTCGACACATTGTTACACCACTTGGACATATTTGTGGACATGTTTGACACTTGGACAGTTGCTGGACATGTAGTAGACATGATGATACTCTCCACAGCACTCTTGCTTTGACACTTTATTCACAAGGTGGCTCGACACACACTTCTTTCCCTGCTTTCTTGATACTCTCTGACACCATGTGATTGACACTATTTTGACACTTCTTTGGACACTCTTTGGACACAGAATAGACACATGTCTGACATTTGTATATGCTGTACATTTTGACACTTGTTTGGCCCATTCCATGGTCACACCCGATTTTAATAATCGACATAACCTTAAAGTCAATACACAAAATATACGAACTGATGCTAACCATTTCAGGACGTCTGAAATCAATATCAACGAGCGTCGTATTGCATCATCAAGTGTAACTCTACTTCTCAGAAATTTTATTAATTCCAAATAATTTTTCCTGATTTTTTTTTCTAAGTTAGTATTACTATTATTAACTCCTTTTTCAGCTAATATGTTGGTTTTTCTTCAAACTAATTTTGGGCTTTTAAGTGAAGCCCATGAACCAACTCATTTAAATCATCAGCACCACCTTCTGTTAGAATGAACCCAACTCAATTAAATCACCACCACCTTCATCTGTTAGGATTAGATTCACAATTCTTTCCGGCCTGGAGAATTCAAATTTTCTTTCTAACAAACTCTGTCAGAGCCATGTGCTCCAACTGATTTCCCTCCCTTTTTCCTCCAATTCCTTGCCTAACCGTCTATTTAAGGCCAGTTCCTTCCACCCTCTGAGGAGCAGCATTCTTCCATTCATCAACTTCATCTTCTCCAATCAAGCTTTGTTCTAATCCGCCATGGCGAATCGTCTTCATGGCTCGGCAAACATGGCAGATGATCTTCAGATCATGAAGTCGGCGTGAGGAGCTATTGCTGTTGGTTCATAGATCGAGATCAGATGAGGAACTGAGGTGAGTGGTTGTTTTATGAAGAATTCGTTCAACCCCTGTTCTGGATATTCAATAATCAAACTCAAGGTTGTTCAATGTTGTTCATAGGATTAATTGATTTCTGTTTTGAACCTTCTTGATGATTCGTTTCCTTCTTGGTTGATCCATACTATACTGTCAAATCGAGCAACTAGAAGAGGTGAGGAATCGAGCATTTCCTTAGTCTAGATAATTTGTGTTGAGTAATTATTTGATTCGATCTCTTTCCTTGGTGAGCTGGTTGTTGATCTCATTGGTGAGGAATCAGGGACTCCAACTGTTTGTATGTTCTCCCCAACGATTTGAATCTAGCAGATCTGAGACTCTGATCTTGACACATCAAAACCCAAATCAAATCTCAGGTAATTTTCCAATCCTTCTAAAATTAACTTTATAAGTAGGCTTGGAATGACAGATGGTTATGTATCTTAGGACTCTAACCTTGTTATTTAATACATGAATTAGGAAGCACTGTTTTATTTTGTTAACTATAATTAAGACTAAGATGTTAGGATTGTTTGTTCATCAGGTTAGGACTGGATATCAGTCAACTGTGTTCCTGTACAATGTATGCAAGAAATTTGTGAATATCAGCTGTGCAGGACTGAGAACAGTGCAAATGTGAAATTCTCATTAGTTAGGAGTATAGTGTTAACCCAGAAATTACAACCTAAGACTGGATTGATTGTTAACAGTAAGTTTTCCAGATGACTGTTATGCAAGACTATAGCCTGGCTTGGATGAACAATAATTGATGGCCTAAGTATTTATGTGGGAAATGGTAAATCTGGGATTATCATCACTGTTCTGATGATTGGCAGACACAACCTATTTATGAAAGTTTGCTTTAATACAGAATTTAGGCTTTACTTTCCTAATAGTGTGTCTATGATTATCAAATTCAGTACTGACCTTGAGTTGGGTCTGAGCTAACCTAAGAGGTCATGTATTAGGACTGATAGGATGCCAGTTCCACCAAGAATTGAGAGTGTCCTGGTATCAGCTATGCACTGATCAAATATCTGAATGCCATATAGGTTTAGGTATGGACTATAGGTTAAGCAATTTAGAATTGAGAAATAACCAAGTGTGTATGGGAATAGACTCTAGGAATTACGATCTTGTTCTCAGAAATCAGGATGTTGGTGAAGTGTAGTTTTCAAGATGAAATCAGAACTGATAACTCTAGAGTCCTGTCAACCTCTAATATGTCCTGTACCATTGGTTGCTTGCCTGAGAGGACCAAATTTCAGTACCCTGTTCCAGCTGAATACACAAAACAGGTTCTGTAGCTTGAGCAGTTTCCTAATACCTGGTAGTATAGGATGTTAGATTGTTAGTGATTAATTTCACGTTGAGATACACTTGAACACTTGGTGAACTGGAATGGGAATAGCTTGACATGTAGAACTAATATGTCCCTGGTGAAGGCCTGTTCATAACCCTGTACCTGAGAATTGAGCTTGGGGTTTTGCTTAGCATTTGTCTAAGTTAGGGGATGACCAGGATTAAACTGTACATGAATGTGTTGTCTCAACTGAACTGGTGTCTTCCCTCTGGACTGTTTATTTAGAAACAACCTTAGGACTGCCATAACTGGGAACTAGGATTAGGAGTAGACTGATGTATGTTGTTTTGAACTATATCTGAATGTAGGCAGACTTAGTTTGATGGTTGAAATTCTGTTTGGACTCATTTCAGACTGAATGTGAGGTTTTGTAGTAAAACTGGAATCGATTTTGAGTACTCACAGGACCCATCACCATAGCAGTTGAGAAGTCACAATTTAGAAGTGAGGGATATCAATGGTATCAGGGACTGAAACCATTTTAGTCCTGTTTTCAAACTGAGTAACCTAGGAAGCTTTGAACATGGGATTTTTACACAGCAGTACATGACTGATATGGTTGATATTGTACCAGAGCTAATGAGTGCACTGGTGTAGGACTGTCATTGAACCATTTTGGGACTAAATATCAATTGTGTGTTTAAAGGGGGGACTTGATCTAAGTTTTGCTCTAAGTTCTGAAGTATTCAATACTTCATGTCATAATCTTCCATGGTTCATTTCAGACCCTATACCAATGTTCTGACCTAAATAGTTGCACCTAGAATGAAGTCCAAGATTGAATCCTGGAATGAAGTTCAAGGCTAACCTAAGGTATTGCAGTATAACTGAGTTGTACTCACTATTGGATAGAATAGTAAAATAGATTGGGATTTGAGTTTCCATTAACTTGAGTTATATATACATTGTTTTGACTAAATGAAGGGATTAGAAATGATGTGTAGTTATTCATTAGATTTATTTTCAAATCAATGTTGGTAACTTTATAGTATTAATTGACTAATGGTATTGAAGTATAATTGTAGAAGTTTAATGATAGGAAAAGGGCTTAAACCTAATGTGATAATTGTAGCTAGGCATGTTTTGAACTACAAGATACCAATTTAAAGTTTATATAGAAATTAACCAACTTGTACACATCATTATTACATACAGGAGGATATCTAGCTCTTTTGCCTACTTGTACTTTCCTGGAGCAAGGCAAGTACATTCTATGGTTTTGATCAGTGCATTTTCTTGTTCTTTATTGCTGACACACTGCGACACGTTCATGATCTTTTCTGGCTTGTTCTTTCATGATCTTACTTGCTCTTTCATGATCTTACTTGCATCTTGGGGTGGGAAAATACTCTAGATATGTGACCAAACCCGGATACTTATTCATGATCTTTAGCTTAGGCCTCGCACAGTGCACGCGGGTCCTAAGCCGTACCTTATATGATCTTTCAGGATCTTTTCATGCTCTTTCATGGTCTTACCCAAGCCGGTCACATATCATAGAAGTATTTCAAAAATTATAACACACATGTTCAGGATTTTGTTCTTACATTAGTTCCCATGATCCTGATCTTGATTTTAGCTATAGTCATGATCTTTCCTGCATCTTTACATAGTCATGATCTTTCCTGTATCTTTATAGCAGTAGTTCATGTTCTTCATGTTCTTTACATACCTTGTTCTTATCCTGTTCTTTCAGCATTTATTTTCCATACCATGATGTTATTGTTCATTACCTAGAACTGTACTTTGCTCCGCTCCTGAATAGGATATGTTGCAGGTATGCTTGCAGGACATTGTTCTACTCTATGGGCCAGAGCCCAGGATTAGCTGAGCAGGATGAGGCTTAGCTTGAGGTTCAGGTTTAGACTGTTAGCTTTACTCTTAGATTTTGTCTTTAGAATTCATGTACATTTCATTCTTGATGACTCGTACATTTACACATCTAGATTTGTGGATTATGGTGATCATTATGGGATACGTTTTTAGATGCTGTGATTCTATATTTTCATGTTTATCTGGTTATTTTCCCTAGCTTGGTACAGCTTACTTCGTCGTGTCTAACGACGAAGGCTGGGCGTGTCCGACTCGTGTCCGATTATTCGGGAGCGGGTCGTGACATGTTTTTAGTGGTGGCCCATGCAGGTCCATCCTAATGGTACCTAGGACTTAGAGTACTATTGGGGGACTTGATTTACACTAGGGAAACTTGATCACAGCATAGGAAAATCGGGAAATAAGGGTATATCAGGTGTATCAGGTATTTTAATATTCTATAAACACTTGTTGTATGTAGGTCTAGGTTATTTTAACAGTTTTTTGTTTTGCAGATAGTTCAAAAGCATGCGACACCAGAACTGCCAATTCACCTGCACTTGACGTTTCCGAGCTTCCACTACCTTCTATCACTCTACTATCCTCATGGGTAGTACGTAGTTGACGGAGACGTCTGAAGAGTCCCTTGACAACCAGAGGAAGCAGGCCACCCTTTCCAAGTCAGACTTGTGGATACACTCTCCGAGCCAGGAAGGACTTCTGATTTCCAGACTCTCAGGCCCTTGGATTTTTCCGACACCAAGCGCATATCTTGCACCAAAGAGCAGATCGAGAATGTGGAGCCCACTGAAGATCAATATCTAAGTCTTTGAGGATCCGACTCCTCTGAAGATTGAAGTCACCAACCGGGAGACCTAGTTCGTAACACATACAACAAGATGGGAAGCTGAAGCCCAGGAGAGACATGAAGACTTATGCCGAAGAGCAGCAAGATCTCAGTAGCCAGCACACCAGCAGCCGTATTTTCCTATCAAAGGCTGGCGCTTCAGCCCAGCGGGAGATCCAGATGACGACCACTTGCAATTTCTGCCGTCGCCCAGGACATCACCACAAAGAGTGCCACAAGAGACGAAGGCTATACCTGCACTGCAGATCGACTGCCCACCAAGTCAAGAACTGCCCGGAGGCCACTGATCACGCTGCCCAAGGATGAACGCGAGAAGCACCAGGACTACAACAAGGGGGACCCGCCTCTCCAGATTCAACAATCACATGAAGCACTACCGCAGGGATCAACGTATGTCAGGACAATTCAAGAAGTTGAAGTGATTCCAGTCCCGGAGAAACACTGAAGATAGATTGAAGACGGAAGATTTCTTTTGCATGGTTGAAAAAACCATATATCTGATTAGCAATCCAGCCTCTCTTTAAAATCCTCTTAGCACCTAGATCATTTCTTCAAAACTTCTTGCTTCTATTTTGGAACCTTGATTGATGTTCGAAACTTATTTCAAGATATTGTTTCATATTCGACAAACTTGTTTCAGATCCACAATTCAATATTTGTTTGAAATCCATTGTTCGATACCGTTTGCACATTCATTCATGACCTTGTTTCCTAGTGATGGATCCTATGTGTAAATTTTGTTTTTATCAAACTTCGTGTTAAATAAGATTTAATTCCTACTCGTTTATTGATATTCTGTTCGCTAATCGAACTTGTACTATTCCAGAATTATTCCTACTTGAAATATCATTCTGAAACCTTGTTTGAACCTTCGCTTCTATTGATGCTTGTTTGAGATTCTATTTTCTATTCTCGATTTTATTCGAGACTTGTTGCTATTGAGATTCGCTTGTTTACAATCCAATACCTTGTCTCCTATTAGAACCTGTTTTCTAGTCACTATTCTAAACCTTGTTTTCTCGTTAAGATTTTCTATTTCGAGATTTTAGTTCCTAAATACGACCTTGTTGATACTTGATTTTTCACTGTATACCTTATTGGAGAATTCGTTTCAATTCAAGCTTGCTCGAGATTTTATTTTTATTTGAGATTTTATTGAAACTTGTTTCTAGTGCAAAATTTTATTTCTTATTTTGAAACTTGTCTTCTATCTGATACCTTGCCTCAGTTCATCCTTCGAGACTCTGTTATTCCTTCGGGATAATGTCCTATATATGGAATCTTGTTACCATTCCAGATATCAGTTGATATTTCGTCATAATTTGAAACTTCGTCCTATCTGAAATTTTAAATCTCTCTGGCTGCCCTTTTGTACTCACTGATTGGATCTCTTGTCATTTTTAGTACCTAATAAACTCATGTATTCTAACAGTCAGGTAACTTCACCATTTCCGTGACTTGGACTATTGAAATTAATTTTGAATTCTTTGAAACTCTTTTAAAATTCCTAGGGATAAAGTCGAGAGGCTATTCGATGACCTACTATGGCATGACAGTTGCGCGCTGCAGCCATTAGCTGGATTATGGAGACTGAGGGTTCACTGCAGCCAGTAGCGCACTGGCGAGGCAGGAACTCTAAGTTGAAGTGATTTCAGACACCCATAGGTTTTCGAGTATTGTCGAGACTTGTCATATTCTTCATATCTTGATCCCTTGGGTTGTTTCGACAATGATTGTTGGAAAATGGATAAGGTTGATAGAGTATTTGGAGACATATTGTTATTTGAGTCACGGAGCCGAAAGTCCACTGCAGTCAGATACATACTGGCGGGGTAGGGATTCTAAGCAAAGTGATTTCAGATACCAACATGTTCTTGGATATTCTGGAGACTATATTTCCTTTTCATATGATTATTGGTTTTCGAGAATCACAAATTCTTGCATATTCACCCTGATTTGATACTGTATCTCCTGAGTATTTCGTACGTTCCTCAAATCAACCCTTGCTAATTACCTTCTAGTATTGTATCGTTAGATCATTGATTTCCTCAAATTATATGTTGCCAGATTTTGATTCCATACTTCGTTGTGTCTTGTCTAAACTTCAATCTTAAATCATGTCTATTTGACCATGTTCTCCTATCTTGTCCTAGCCCACTTGTGTTAAACCATCAATTTTTGATCGTACTTAATAGTTGTCTTCATGATTTTGCTCCTCTAAGTTGTAATTGAAATTCCTTCCACTTCGTGACTATTTGATCCTCGATCCTTGTCAAAGCGTGATATCCCAAACTTCTTATGTGTACTTAGACTCAAGGCTCAGAGCGTCATGGATCGACAGAAGCACTAGGCGGACAGCAGCAGACGGACACTTGAGTTCGAGGCTGGGGACAGAGTATTCCTGAAGATCTCACCGACTAGGGGCGTCATCAGATTCGGCAGAGGCGGGAAGTTCAGTCCGAGATTCATCGGACCTTTCGAAGTGACGGCACGGATTGGCAAGGTGGCGTATCGACTGGCACTTTCAGCTAGCTTGGAGGGAGTGCACGACGTTTTCCACGTATCTCAGCTTCGACTATACATTCCAGACCGAGCCATGTGGTGGACTATTCTGAGTTGGAGGTGGGCCCGAGATTGACTTACGAGGAACAACCAGTGTAGATCCTGGACCGGAGAGAGAAGCGCTTGCGGAACCACACTATTCCACTTGTCCGCGTCATGTGGAGATACCACTCTCCGGGAGAGTCCACAAGGGAGCGCGAGGACGAGATGCAGGAGCGCTATTCCAGTTGTTTGTTTGAGTGTACCTTGAGATAATTTTTTTTTAATACAATAGATGATTGGTTTGAATCTCTGTTATGGTTTGAGACCTACCTTATGGTTGAATTTCGAGGACGAAATTTTTTTGAGGGGGGAATATTTGTAACTCTACTTCTCAGAAATTTTATTAATTCCAAATAATTTTTCCTGATTTTTTTTTTCTAAGTTAGTATTACTATTATTAACTCCTTTTTCAGCTAATATGTTGGTTTTTCTTCAAACTAATTTTGGGCTTTTAAGTGAAGCCCATGAACCAACTCATTTAAATCATCAGCACCACCTTCTGTTAGAATGGACCCAACTCAATTAAATCACCACCACCTTCATCTGTTAGGATTAGATTCACAATTCTTTCCGGCCTGGAGAATTCAAATTTTCTTTCTAACAAACTCTGTCAGAGCCATGTGCTCCAACTGATTTCCCTCCCTTTTTCCTCCAATTCCTTGCCTAACCGTCTATTTAAGGCCAGTTCCTTCCACCCTCTGAGGAGCAGCATTCTTCCATTCATCAACTTCATCTTCTCCAATCAAGCTTTGTTCTAATCCGCCATGGCGAATCGTCTTCATGGCTCGGCAAACATGGCAGATGATCTTCAGATCATGAAGTCGGCGTGAGGAGCTATTGCTGTTGGTTCATAGATCGAGATCAGATGAGGAACTGAGGTGAGTGGTTGTTTTATGAAGAATTCGTTCAACCCCTGTTCTGGATATTCAATAATCAAACTCAAGGTTGTTCAATGTTGTTCATAGGATTAATTGATTTCTGTTTTGAACCTTCTTGATGATTCGTTTCCTTCTTGGTTGATCCATACTATACTGTCAAATCGAGCAACTAGAAGAGGTGAGGAATCGAGCATTTCCTTAGTCTAGATAATTTGTGTTGAGTAATTATTTGATTCGATCTCTTTCCTTGGTGAGCTGGTTGTTGATCTCATTGGTGAGGAATCAGGGACTCCAACTGTTTGTATGTTCTCCCCAACGATTTGAATCTAGCAGATCTGAGACTCTGATCTTGACACATCAAAACCCAAATCAAATCTCAGGTAATTTTCCAATCCTTCTAAAATTAACTTTATAAGTAGGCTTGGAATGACAGATGGTTATGTATCTTAGGACTCTAACCTTGTTATTTAATACATGAATTAGGAAGCACTGTTTTATTTTGTTAACTATAATTAAGACTAAGATGTTAGGATTGTTTGTTCATCAGGTTAGGACTGGATATCAGTCAACTGTGTTCCTGTACAATGTATGCAAGAAATTTGTGAATATCAGCTGTGCAGGACTGAGAACAGTGCAAATGTGAAATTCTCATTAGTTAGGAGTATAGTGTTAACCCAGAAATTACAACCTAAGACTGGATTGATTGTTAACAGTAAGTTTTCCAGATGACTGTTATGCAAGACTATAGCCTGGCTTGGATGAACAATAATTGATGGCCTAAGTATTTATGTGGGAAATGGTAAATCTGGGATTATCATCACTGTTCTGATGATTGGCAGACACAACCTATTTATGAAAGTTTGCTTTAATACAGAATTTAGGCTTTACTTTCCTAATAGTGTGTCTATGATTATCAAATTCAGTACTGACCTTGAGTTGGGTCTGAGCTAACCTAAGAGGTCATGTATTAGGACTGATAGGATGCCAGTTCCACCAAGAATTGAGAGTGTCCTGGTATCAGCTATGTACTGATCAAATATCTGAATGCCATATAGGTTTAGGTATGGACTATAGGTTAAGCAATTTAGAATTGAGAAATAACCAAGTGTGTATGGGAATAGACTCTAGGAATTACGATCTTGTTCTCAGAAATCAGGATGTTGGTGAAGTGTAGTTTTCAAGATGAAATCAGAACTGATAACTCTAGAGTCCTGTCAACCTCTAATATGTCCTGTACCATTGGTTGCTTGCCTGAGAGGACCAAATTTCAGTACCCTGTTCCAGCTGAATACACAAAACAGGTTCTGTAGCTTGAGCAGTTTCCTAATACCTGGTAGTATAGGATGTTAGATTGTTAGTGATTAATTTCACGTTGAGATACACTTGAACACTTGGTGAACTGGAATGGGAATAGCTTGACATGTAGAACTAACATGTCCCTGGTGAAGGCCTGTTCATAACCCTGTACCTGAGAATTGAGCTTGGGGTTTTGCTTAGCATTTGTCTAAGTTAGGGGATGACCAGGATTAAACTGTACATGAATGTGTTGTCTCAACTGAACTGGTGTCTTCCCTCTGGACTGTTTATTTAGAAACAACCTTAGGACTGCCATAACTGGGAACTAGGATTAGGAGTAGACTGATGTATGTTGTTTTGAACTATATCTGAATGTAGGCAGACTTAGTTTGATGGTTGAAATTCTGTTTGGACTCATTTCAGACTGAATGTGAGGTTTTGTAGTAAAACTGGAATCGATTTTGAGTACTCACAGGACCCATCACCATAGCAGTTGAGAAGTCACAATTTAGAAGTGAGGGATACCAATGGTATCAGGGACTGAAACCATTTTAGTCCTGTTTTCAAACTGAGTAACCTAGGAAGCTTTGAACATGGGATTTTTACACAACAGTACATGACTGATATGGTTGATATTGTACCAGAGCTAATGAGTGCACTGGTGTAGGACTGTCATTGAACCATTTTGGGACTAAATATCAATTGTGTGTTTAAAGGGGGGACTTGATCTAAGTTTTGCTCTAAGTTCTGAAGTATTCAATACTTCATGTCATAATCTTCCATGGTTCATTTCAGACCCTATACCAATGTTCTGACCTAAATAGTTGCACCTAGAATGAAGTCCAAGATTGAATCCTGGAATGAAGTTCAAGGCTAACCTAAGGTATTGCAGTATAACTGAGTTGTACTCACTATTGGATAGAATAGTAAAATAGATTGGGATTTGAGTTTCCATTAACTTGAGTTATATATACATTGTTTTGACTAAATGAAGGGATTAGAAATGATGTGTAGTTATTCATTAGATTTATTTTCAAATCAATGTTGGTAACTTTATAGTATTAATTGACTAATGGTATTGAAGTATAATTGTAGAAGTTTAATGATAGGAAAAGGGCTTAAACCTAATGTGATAATTGTAGCTAGGCATGTTTTGAACTACAAGATACCAATTTAAAGTTTATATAGAAATTAACCAACTTGTACACATCATTATTACATACAGGAGGATATCTAGCTCTTTTGCCTACTTGTACTTTCCTGGAGCAAGGCAAGTACATTCTATGGTTTTGATCAGTGCATTTTCTTGTTCTTTATTGCTGACACACTGCGACACGTTCATGATCTTTTCTGGCTTGTTCTTTCATGATCTTACTTGCTCTTTCATGATCTTACTTGCATCTTGGGGTGGGAAAATACTCTAGATATGTGACCAAACCCGGATACTTATTCATGATCTTTAGCTTAGGCCTCGCACAGTGCACGCGGGTCCTAAGCCGTACCTTATATGATCTTTCAGGATCTTTTCATGCTCTTTTATGGTCTTACCCAAGCCGGTCACATATCATAGAAGTATTTCAAAAATTATAACACACATGTTCAGGATTTTGTTCTTACATTAGTTCCCATGATCCTGATCTTGATTTTAGCTATAGTCGTGATCTTTCCTGCATCTTTACATAGTCATGATCTTTCCTGTATCTTTATAGCAGTAGTTCATGTTCTTCATGTTCTTTACATACCTTGTTCTTATCCTGTTCTTTCAGCATTTATTTTCCATACCATGATGTTATTGTTCATTACCTAGAACTGTACTTTGCTCCGCTCCTGAATAGGATATGTTGCAGGTATGCTTGCAGGACATTGTTCTACTCTATGGGCCAGAGCCCAGGATTAGCTGAGCAGGATGAGGCTTAGCTTGAGGTTCAGGTTTAGACTGTTAGCTTTACTCTTAGATTTTGTCTTTAGAATTCATGTACATTTCATTCTTGATGACTCGTACATTTACACATCTAGATTTGTGGATTATGGTGATCATTATGGGATACGTTTTTAGATGCTGTGATTCTATATTTTTATGTTTATCTGGTTAGTTTCCCTAGCTTGGTACAGCTTACTTCGTCGTGTCTAACGACGAAGGCTGGGCGTGTCCGACTCGTGTCCGATTATTCGGGAGCGGGTCGTGACATGTTTTTAGTGGTGGCCCATGCAGGTCCATCCTAATGGTACCTAGGACTTAGAGTACTATTGGGGGACTTGATTTACACTAGGGAAACTTGATCACAGCATAGGAAAATCGGGAAATAAGGGTATATCAGGTGTATCAGGTATTTTAATATTCTATAAACACTTGTTGTATGTAGGTCTAGGTTATTTTAACAGTTTTTTGTTTTGCAGATAGTTCAAAAGCATGCGACACCAGAACTGCCAATTCACCTGCACTTGACGTTTCCGAGCTTCCACTACCTTCTATCACTCTACTATCCTCATGGGTAGTACGTAGTTGACGGAGACGTCTGAAGAGTCCCTTGACAACCAGAGGAAGCAGGCCACCCTTTCCAAGTCAGACTTGTGGATACACTCTCCGAGCCAGGAAGGACTTCTGATTTTCAGACTCTCAGGCCCTTGGATTTTTCCGACACCAAGCGCATATCTTGCACCAAAGAGCAGATCGAGAATGTGGAGCCCACTGAAGATCAATATCTAAGTCTTTGAGGATCCGACTCCTCTGAAGATTGAAGTCACCAACCGGGAGACCTAGTTCGTAACACATACAACAAGATAGGAAGCTGAAGCCCAGGAGAGACATGAAGACTTATGCCGAAGAGCAGCAAGATCTCAGTAGCCAGCACACCAGCAGCCGTATTTTCCTATCAAAGGCTGGCGCTTCAGCCCAGCGGGAGATCCAGATGACGACCACTTGCAATTTCTGCCGTCGCCCAGGACATCACCACAAAGAGTGCCACAAGAGACGAAGGCTATACCTGCACTGCAGATCGACTGCCCACCAAGTCAAGAACTGCCCGGAGGCCACTGATCACGCTACCCAAGGATGAACGCGAGAAGCACCAGGACTACAACAAGGGGGACCCGCCTCTCCAGATTCAACAATCACATGAAGCACTACCGCAGGGATCAACGTATGTCAGGACAATTCAAGAAGTTGAAGTGATTCCAGTCCCGGAGAAACACTGAAGATAGATTGAAGACGGAAGATTTCTTTTGCATGGTTGAAAAAAACCATATATCTGATTAGCAATCCAGCCTCTCTTTAAAATCCTCTTAGCACCTAGATCATTTCTTCAAAACTTCTTGCTTCTATTTTGGAACCTTGATTGATGTTCGAAACTTATTTCAAGATATTGTTTCATATTCGACAAACTTGTTTCAGATCCACAATTCAATATTTGTTTGAAATCCATTGTTCGATATCGTTTGCACATTCATCCATGACCTTGTTTCCTAGTGATGGATCCTATGTGTAAATTTTGTTTTTATCAAACTTCGTGTTAAATAAGATTTAATTCCTACTCGTTTATTGATATTCTGTTCGCTAATCGAACTTGTACTATTCCAGAATTATTCCTACTTGAAATATCATTCTGAAACCTTGTTTGAACCTTCGCTTCTATTGATGCTTGTTTGAGATTCTATTTTCTATTCTCGATTTTATTCGAGACTTGTTGCTATTGAGATTCGCTTGTTTACAATCCAATACCTTGTCTCCTATTAGAACCTGTTTTCTAGTCACTATTCTAAACCTTGTTTTCTCGTTAAGATTTTCTATTTCGAGATTTTAGTTCCTAAATACGACCTTGTTGATACTTGATTTTTCACTGTATACCTTATTGGAGAATTCGTTTCAATTCAAGCTTGCTCGAGATTTCATTTTTATTCGAGATTTTATTGAAACTTGTTTCTAGTGCGAAATTTTATTTCTTATTTTGAAACTTGTCTTCTATCTGATACCTTGCCTCAGTTCATCCTTCGAGACTCTGTTATTCCTTCGGGATAATGTCCCATATATGGAATCTTGTTACCATTCCAGATATCAGTTGATATTTCGTCATAATTTGAAACTTCGTCCTATCTGAAATTTTAAATCTCTCTGGCTGCCCTTTTGTACTCACTGATTGGATCCCTTGTCATTTTTAGTACCTAATAAACTCATGTATTCTAACAGTCAGGTAACTTCACCATTTCCGTGACTTGGACTATTGAAATTAATTTTGAATTCTTTGAAACTCTTTTGAAATTCCTAGGGATAAAGTCGAGAGGCTATTCGATGACCTACTATGGCATGACAGTTGCGCGCTGCAGCCATTAGCTGGATTATGGAGACTGAGGGTTCACTGCAGCCAGTAGCGCACTGGCGAGGCAGGAACTCTAAGTTGAAGTGATTTCAGACACCCATAGGTTTTCGAGTATTGTCGAGACTTGTCATATTCTTCATATCTTGATCCCTTGGGTTGTTTCGACAATGATTGTTGGAAAATGGATAAGGTTGATAGAGTATTTGGAGACATATTGTTATTTGAGTCACGGAGCCGAAAGTCCACTGCAGTCAGATACATACTGGCGGGGTAGGGATTCTAAGCAAAGTGATTTCAGATACCAACATGTTCTTGGATATTCTGGAGACTATATTTCCTTTTCATATGATTATTGGTTTTCGAGAATCACAAATTCTTGCATATTCACCCTGATTTGATACTGTATCTCCTGAGTATTTCGTACGTTCCTCAAATCAACCCTTGCTAATTACCTTCTAGTATTGTATCGTTAGATCATTGATTTCCTCAAATTATATGTTGCCAGATTTTGATTCCATACTTCGTTGTGTCTTGTCTAAACTTCAATCTTAAATCATGTCTATTTGACCATGTTCTCCTATCTTGTCCTAGCCCACTTGTGTTAAACCATCAATTTTTGATCGTACTTAATAGTTGTCTTCATGATTTTGCTCCTCTAAGTTGTAATTGAAATTCCTTCCACTTCGTGACTATTTGATCCTCGATCCTTGTCAAAGCGTGATATCCCAAACTTCTTATGTGTACTTAGACTCAAGGCTCAGAGCGTCATGGATCGACAGAAGCACTAGGCGGACAGCAGCAGACGGACACTTGAGTTCGAGGCTGGGGACAGAGTATTCCTGAAGATCTCACCGACTAGGGGCGTCATCAGATTCGGCAGAGGCGGGAAGTTCAGTCCGAGATTCATCGGACCTTTCGAAGTGACGGCACGGATTGGCAAGGTGGCGTATCGACTGGCACTTTCAGCTAGCTTGGAGGGAGTGCACGACGTTTTCCACGTATCTCAGCTTCGACTATACATTCCAGACCGAGCCATGTGGTGGACTATTCTGAGTTGGAGGTGGGCCCGAGATTGACTTACGAGGAACAACCAGTGTAGATCCTGGACCGGAGAGAGAAGCGCTTGCGGAACCACACTATTCCACTTGTCCGCGTCATGTGGAGATACCACTCTCCGGGAGAGTCCACAAGGGAGCGCGAGGACGAGATGCAGGAGCGCTATTCCAGTTGTTTGTTTGAGTGTACCTTGAGATAATTTTTTTTTAATACAATAGATGATTGGTTTGAATCTCTGTTATGGTTTGAGACCTACCTTATGGTTGAATTTCGAGGACGAAATTTTTTTGAGGGGGGAATATTTGTAACTCTACTTCTCAGAAATTTTATTAATTCCAAATAATTTTTCCTGATTTTTTTTTTCTAAGTTAGTATTACTATTATTAACTCCTTTTTCAGCTAATATGTTGGTTTTTCTTCAAACTAATTTTGGGCTTTTAAGTGAAGCCCATGAACCAACTCATTTAAATCATCAGCACCACCTTTTGTTAGAATGGACCCAACTCAATTAAATCACCACCACCTTCATCTGTTAGGATTAGATTCACAATTCTTTCCGGCCTGGAGAATTCAAATTTTCTTTCTAACAAACTCTGTCAGAGCCATGTGCTCCAACTGATTTCCCTCCCTTTTTCCTCCAATTCCTTGCCTAACCGTCTATTTAAGGCCAGTTCCTTCCACCCTCTGAGGAGCAGCATTCTTCCATTCATCAACTTCATCTTCTCCAATCAAGCTTTGTTCTAATCCGCCATGGCGAATCGTCTTCATGGCTCGGCAAACATGGCAGATGATCTTCAGATCATGAAGTCGGCGTGAGGAGCTATTGCTGTTGGTTCATAGATCGAGATCAGATGAGGAACTGAGGTGAGTGGTTGTTTTATGAAGAATTCGTTCAACCCCTGTTCTGGATATTCAATAATCAAACTCAAGGTTGTTCAATGTTGTTCATAGGATTAATTGATTTCTGTTTTGAACCTTCTTGATGATTCGTTTCCTTCTTGGTTGATCCATACTATACTGTCAAATCGAGCAACTAGAAGAGGTGAGGAATCGAGCATTTCCTTAGTCTAGATAATTTGTGTTGAGTAATTATTTGATTCGATCTCTTTCCTTGGTGAGCTGGTTGTTGATCTCATTGGTGAGGAATCAGGGACTCCAACTGTTTGTATGTTCTCCCCAACGATTTGAATCTAGCAGATCTGAGACTCTGATCTTGACACATCAAAACCCAAATCAAATCTCAGGTAATTTTCCAATCCTTCTAAAATTAACTTTATAAGTAGGCTTGGAATGACAGATGGTTATGTATCTTAGGACTCTAACCTTGTTATTTAATACATGAATTAGGAAGCACTGTTTTATTTTGTTAACTATAATTAAGACTAAGATGTTAGGATTGTTTGTTCATCAGGTTAGGACTGGATATCAGTCAACTGTGTTCCTGTACAATGTATGCAAGAAATTTGTGAATATCAGCTGTGCAGGACTGAGAACAGTGCAAATGTGAAATTCTCATTAGTTAGGAGTATAGTGTTAACCCAGAAATTACAACCTAAGACTGGATTGATTGTTAACAGTAAGTTTTCCAGATGACTGTTATGCAAGACTATAGCCTGGCTTGGATGAACAATAATTGATGGCCTAAGTATTTATGTGGGAAATGGTAAATCTGGGATTATCATCACTGTTCTGATGATTGGCAGACACAACCTATTTATGAAAGTTTGCTTTAATACAGAATTTAGGCTTTACTTTCCTAATAGTGTGTCTATGATTATCAAATTCAGTACTGACCTTGAGTTGGGTCTGAGCTAACCTAAGAGGTCATGTATTAGGACTGATAGGATGCCAGTTCCACCAAGAATTGAGAGTGTCCTGGTATCAGCTATGCACTGATCAAATATCTGAATGCCATATAGGTTTAGGTATGGACTATAGGTTAAGCAATTTAGAATTGAGAAATAACCAAGTGTGTATGGGAATAGACTCTAGGAATTACGATCTTGTTCTCAGAAATCAGGATGTTGGTGAAGTGTAGTTTTCAAGATGAAATCAGAACTGATAACTCTAGAGTCCTGTCAACCTCTAATATGTCATGTACCATTGGTTGCTTGCCTGAGAGGACCAAATTTCAGTACCCTGTTCCAGCTGAATACACAAAACAGGTTCTGTAGCTTGAGCAGTTTCCTAATACCTGGTAGTATAGGATGTTAGATTGTTAGTGATTAATTTCACGTTGAGATACACTTGAACACTTGGTGAACTGGAATGGGAATAGCTTGACATGTAGAACTAATATGTCCCTGGTGAAGGCCTGTTCATAACCCTGTACCTGAGAATTGAGCTTGGGGTTTTGCTTAGCATTTGTCTAAGTTAGGGGATGACCAGGATTAAACTGTACATGAATGTGTTGTCTCAACTGAACTGGTGTCTTCCCTCTGGACTGTTTATTTAGAAACAACCTTAGGACTGCCATAACTGGGAACTAGGATTAGGAGTAGACTGATGTATGTTGTTTTGAACTATATCTGAATGTAGGCAGACTTAGTTTGATGGTTGAAATTCTGTTTGGACTCATTTCAGACTGAATGTGAGGTTTTGTAGTAAAACTGGAATCGATTTTGAGTACTCACAGGACCCATCACCATAGCAGTTGAGAAGTCACAATTTAGAAGTGAGGGATACCAATGGTATCAGGGACTGAAACCATTTTAGTCCTGTTTTCAAACTGAGTAACCTAGGAAGCTTTGAACATGGGATTTTTACACAGCAGTACATGACTGATATGGTTGATATTGTACCAGAGCTAATGAGTGCACTGGTGTAGGACTGTCATTGAACCATTTTGGGACTAAATATCAATTGTGTGTTTAAAGGGGGGACTTGATCTAAGTTTTGCTCTAAGTTCTGAAGTATTCTATACTTCATGTCATAATCTTCCATGGTTCATTTCAGACCCTATACCAATGTTCTGACCTAAATAGTTGCACCTAGAATGAAGTCCAAGATTGAATCCTGGAATGAAGTTCAAGGCTAACCTAAGGTATTGCAGTATAACTGAGTTGTACTCACTATTGGATAGAATAGTAAAATAGATTGGGATTTGAGTTTCCATTAACTTGAGTTATATATACATTGTTTTGACTAAATGAAGGGATTAGAAATGATGTGTAGTTATTCATTAGATTTATTTTCAAATCAATGTTGGTAACTTTATAGTATTAATTGACTAATGGTATTGAAGTATAATTGTAGAAGTTTAATGATAGGAAAAGGGCTTAAACCTAATGTGATAATTGTAGCTAGGCATGTTTTGAACTACAAGATACCAATTTAAAGTTTATATAGAAATTAACCAACTTGTACACATCATTATTACATACAGGAGGATATCTAGCTCTTTTGCCTACTTGTACTTTCCTGGAGCAAGGCAAGTACATTCTATGGTTTTGATCAGTGCATTTTCTTGTTCTTTATTGCTGACACACTGCGACACGTTCTTGATCTTTTCTGGCTTGTTCTTTCATGATCTTACTTGCTCTTTCATGATCTTACTTGCATCTTGGGGTGGGGAAATACTCTAGATATGTGACCAAACCCGGATACTTATTCATGATCTTTAGCTTAGGCCTCGCACAGTGCACGCGGGTCCTAAGCCGTACCTTATATGATCTTTCAGGATCTTTTCATGCTCTTTCATGGTCTTACCCAAGCCGGTCACATATCATAGAAGTATTTCAAAAATTATAACACACATGTTCAGGATTTTGTTCTTACATTAGTTCCCATGATCCTGATCTTGATTTTAGCTATAGTCGTGATCTTTCCTGCATCTTTACATAGTCATGATCTTTCCTGTATCTTTATAGCAGTAGTTCATGTTCTTCATGTTCTTTACATACCTTGTTCTTATCCTGTTCTTTCAGCATTTATTTTCCATACCATGATGTTATTGTTCATTACCTAGAACTGTACTTTGCTCCGCTCCTGAATAGGATATGTTGCAGGTATGCTTGCAGGACATTGTTCTACTCTATGGGCCAGAGCCCAGGATTAGCTGAGCAGGATGAGGCTTAGCTTGAGGTTCAGGTTTAGACTGTTAGCTTTACTCTTAGATTTTGTCTTTAGAATTCATGTACATTTCATTCTTGATGACTCGTACATTTACACATCTAGATTTGTGGATTATGGTGATCATTATGGGATACATTTTTAGATGCTGTGATTCTATATTTTCATGTTTATCTGGTTAGTTTTCCTAGCTTGGTACAGCTTACTTCGTCGTGTCTAACGACGAAGGCTGGGCGTGTCCGACTCGTGTCCGATTATTCGGGAGCGGGTCGTGACATCAAGCATATACATTTCATCAATCTGAAGATTACTTTCATTGGGATCCAGTCAAAGTCTTTTTACAATTTATTATGTATTTTATCTTTATTGAGTCTAGGACATAAATTGTAAGATCGACTAGGTAATACTGACTTAGGTTAATCTCAGTCTACATTTCTAAAAAGTCTACCTATTCCCATTTTATTTCTACCAAAAGTTCAAAATCAGTTTTGAAGCAAAATTTGTCAAATATTTCAAATTTCTCCTAGATAAAACTCAAACCGAGTTCGGCCTGAGTTCGGTCCGAACTCTGACCGAGTTCGGTTAGTTTGAATTCAAATATCCGTTGCCTCCAAATCTGCAAGCAACGTACATATGTGAAATATTTACATCAGAACTCTGTCCGAGTTCGGTTTCAAAAAACACCTATAAATAGGAGAGAGTTTTTCATTTCAAATCACTCATTCATTCTTCATCTTCTCTTCTATTCAAAAAGTGTTTTCACCTGATCAAAAGCTTTCAAATCACACCTATACTTCTCTTAGCCCAAAGCCAGTAATATCTACTTCGATCTAGAGTCTTTTGGTATTCAAGTGTTGTAAAGAGGTTGTCCAGTTTACAACAACTATCCTTATTGTGGAGCCGGTCGTGCGCTCGTCACCAAGCACGATGTTGTGAAGTTGGTCGTGTACTTGTCACCAAGCACGGTGTTGTAAGAGACTGCAAGCTCTCATTTAGCTTGTGCCTTAGTGGATTAACATCGAAAAAGAGTACTCGAGACTGGATTAGTTCTCTCAGAGGGATACCAGTATACATCGCTGTGTCACTGAGTTTGATCTCTCTATCTCTTGCTACATTTATTTACTGTCTCTTATTTACTGCCATAATTATAGCTTAATTTTTAAATTGGTGATTATTTTTCTGCTGTACACACACACTCTATTCACCCCTTCTAGAGGTGCTCAACGGTCCTATAATTGGTATCAGAGCAGGTTAATATTCTAATATAACAAACCTCAGAGAGTATATATGGCAGCCGTGAAATCAATATTCAACGGTGAAGGACAATCCACAAATAGACCTCTACTATTTGATGGTACAAACTATACCTACTGGAAAACACGAATGACTTTCTTCTTAAAGTCTCTTGACTTTGATCTTTGGTCTATAGTCATTGATGGTTATAAGAAACCAACACCCATAGTGGTTGAAGGCCAGCTTGTAGACAAGCCTCATAACAAATATACAGAAGCTGAAAAAGCTAAGGCTAGTCTAGATGCTCGTGCCATCAATGCACTGTTCTGTGCAATTGATAAAACGGAGTTCAACAGAGTTTTAACCTGTAAAATGTCTCATAAAATTTGGAAACTTCTTGAGGTAACTCATGAAGGTACTTCCCAAGTGAAGAAATCCAAAATCAGTAGACTGACACAGGAATATGAATCTTTTAAGATGAAACCCGGTGAGTCAATTACATAGATGTTTATACGTTTCCTTGATATTACTAATCCTTTGCAATCTCTTGGTAAAAATTACAGTAATCATAAGAAGATTAGAAAGGTGCTACGGGCTCTAACCAAGAACTGGAACCCAAAGGCAACATCGATCATTGAAGGAAACGATCTAACCACCATGTCTCTGAAAACACTGATGGGCAAGCTCATGACCCATGAGCTTGATCTACAAGAGTTTGAAGAAGCGACCCCAAAAGAAAAGATGATTGTCTTCAAAGCTCAAGCCAGAAAATCTACATGCCATGATTCTGATGATGAATCATCAAGTGATGATGAAAAAGCCCTACTAGTGAAGAACTTCAGAAAATTCCTGAAATTTGAGAAATCAAATAGAAGGAAGAAAGATATCCAAGAAAGCAATGAAGAAGAAACCATATGCTTTGGATGCAAGAAGTCAGGGCACATGAAGAAGGATTGTCCAACCTCAAAGAAAAATAGTCCATATGACAGATCAAGATCAAGCAGAAAAGCTACTACCAGCCGAAAGTATGCTAACTCAAGCATCTGGCATGAGAGTGATGCCAGTGATACGGAGGAAGAAGACAGACCCTGCGGTAATGCAAATGTCTGTCTTATGGCATTTGATAAGGTATCCTCAAACCCTCTATATGATGATTTTACTTTCGATGAATTAGAGAATGCCTTTAGTGAATTACTTGAATATCACAGAACTGTGCTTGACAAGTATAAACAATCTCGAAAAGAGATTAAGGCATACACAACCGAGATGGCTAGACTGTCCAATCTTATTGAAGATATTAAAGAGACATCTACTACCGGTAACACGGAAGAGATAGCCAAACTCAAAGTAGACTATCATGAGGCTATCCTCAAGATTGAAAACAAAGAAAGAGACTATGTCAAAATACAAGAGCTATATGACATAGAGAAGAAGAAGCACTTAGTCACAGAACAAAGACTCTCAAATATGACTGCTAGATATGAAGAGTCTGTTGCGATTTCTAAAAAGTTAGAAATCAAGTTAGGCAAACAGGCAATACCTGTGACACAACCTAAGTTTAGTACCTAATGCCAAGCATACACCTAAGAGGACTAAACATCAGAAAGCACAAAAGAAACACGACTATCATCATGCTTTCACTTATAAGTTCTCCAAGAAACCAAACAAGCATGTCAACACAGTTTCAACCATCACTGGTTCTAAACTAACTTACACATATTGTGGTACGCATGGACACATATCACAGTATTGCTTAGCAAGGAAACTTGTTGATAATTACACTCTGTTTTGGAGACCTAAAACTAATTGTAAAACCCATATTTTTTAAATTATTTTTTATTATTTTATTAGACTTCAAATTAATTTATACAATTTATGGTTTTTTATTAATTATTAAGAATGATCTTAGCCATTGTTGAATTTTGGAACACAAGACTACCACGAATTTTGGCACGGAAGATGTAGCAGTGTGTCTTTACTAGTGTACTAGCCATACAGGAGGAAGCCTAGCCATGGTGATGTCCAAACTAGAAAAACCAAACCAAATTGTGAATTGACTTATTTAAAGTATTTTAATTAAATATTATTTTATATATTGATTTTTAGATGATCCGGTTAGCCCAAACCAGCCCGAACTGGGCCAGGACCGAACCCAAGCCCATGTAAGCATGTAGTGTGACCAAATGTGGCCATGTAGGCATATTTTATGTATATACAAATATTTTCTAAATTATTTTATAATTTTATGTGCAATTTCTAATTATTTAATTATTCGTACTATTATTGGTATTTTATTATTAAATAATATCGTGCAATATTTGTACACATTTTTGGACCCGGATAAGGGTGTGCGGTAGAAGTTCACCCATTGGAAAGATTTTACTAATTTATTATTATTAAAATTTATTTTGCGAAGATTTAACAAACATGATTATTTTATAGAGATATTATTATTATTTTTAGTTGAATTATTGTGATTGGAATTTTATATATATGTAGATATGTTTAAATATATTAAATAATTGGGTAGATAATATTTAATTTGGTATTTAAATTTTTAAATAAGATTTATGGTGGAAATTTATGGATATATGCATATATATATACATGGTTATAAATATATAGAAAAGGTTTAAAAAGATTTGAAAGAAAAGAAAAGAAAAAATAATAATAAAACAAACTCATTGTGGTCGGCCCCACCATGTGGGAACCGACCACAAGAGCAAACACAGCAGCAGCATGCTATGCTTGGCCGCCCATATATTAGCAAGCAGCAACCTTGGCAATATGTTGGCCGAAACATATATATGTATACATACAGATATATATGTTATAAAACCCTAAAATCCGAATCTCTTCGTCCACCTTCTTCCTCCTCTCTCCTCCATCCTCCTTCCTCTCCTCGGCGAGCATGTCAGCCTCGCCGGAGCGACAGTATCTCCGTCTCCCGATCGTCACGGCGACAACAACAACAACAATAAAACAACAGATTTCCACTTTAAGGTATCCCACTTCCCCGATCAATTTCTCTATCAATTCTTGTTCGTTTTTGATTCCGTAAATTCGTGTAGAAAGCCCACATGACCCTCTTCGAGATCCCCCAGGTGGATTTCGACATGGCCATCCAACTTGCTCGAAAAATCAAGATGAAGTTGGAGAAAAACCCACTTTTCTGGAATATTAAAAACTGAGTTGAAACGACAACTTGTCGGCCAGTTTTCTCGCTGTCCATTAAACTTTCATAGAAACTAATTGAAGGCAGAGAATAACAACATAATCAATATTGTAATGCACCTTCTGGATTCACTTTTCATCTAGTGTGTAAAAAGTTACACGTTATTAAAGTTCTCAAAAAAATATAAAATTCTGTTTTCAAAAAGTAGAAAAAACCCCGATACGGCATCCATCCCGATAAACCGGGCGACGTGGTCGTGCACTATACACATCGAAAGGCACGTATGGATGTTTTCGACGTGTGGGAACTGACGGAACCTGATTTTGTTGCATGTGCATGACGAAACCAGCGCGTATCCATCGAGATACCCCCGTATCGACCCTTTGCAAATTAAGTCACAACTTCGTGTACACCCATCAAATCGCGACGAAACTTGCGCCATTGGACTCAAAATATTTTTTGGTCCTGTGAGCCAAGTTTGGTTCAATTCTGAGAAGGTTGATCGGGATGCCATTTTAGCGGGCCCACAATCCCACTCAACGGGCGATTTTGGACACGGACCACCGAAATCCAAAATTGGACATACCGTTGGGTTCGTCACATCAAAACAAATTTGTAGACATATAGTTTGATGACTTTAGAGACCATAGATATTGGCACGCATTTTGGTGCAAAGCGGGTCCAACGGTGGACATCGTTTTGACCCAAAATTACGATTTTGTCCCTGTTCCAGAATTTAACTTTTGGACAGGCATTTCCTAGGTATATCTTATATTCCAAACTTGTTCGTGATGTTTGTTGCAGCATCCGGAGTCATCTGCGGGATTTAGCTTTTCTTGATTTGTTTATTTGCCGGTTCGAGCTACTGGATTATTCTCTTTTGCACATAACCTCAGGCAAGATACCTTGCCATCTTTACTGCTTACATTTAGTTGCATTTTATTTCATTTATTGTATCTATATTCCTTATTTATTATTTTCTTTTGCTTGTGGACCTAGAGTTAAGAGACTTCCGTCAATAGGGTGCATATCATTGACTTTGTCACGATTGTATCACGAGTTATGTGTGAGTTGTGAGTATCATGTAGTGGTCACTTGCGTGTTGGCTGATCACCCGTGTGCATGCGTAGGAATTTCTGTCAATAGATGCATGTTAGAAGACTTGACAGTTATCTATTATAAAACCGTATGGTGGAAACGACATGTGTTGGTGTGTCGTGGTTACGATGCATGTACAGTATCATTGGGGGGGACAATTATTAGCGTAGGGGCTATATGTTCAGTACACACATAAATTTGGGCCGATAGTGTCTCGGATGAGCACTACTTACTGCCCCGGGGCTGATAGTTCTCGTATGAGCGCTACTTTCTGCCCATGGTCGATATTGTCTCTTATGAGCGCTACCTACTACCATTCTCTCTCCATCTATGCTGAACACCTAAGCTCCTGCGTAGAACGTTGTCCTCAAAGTGCATATCACATAAATGGTTAGGAACCCAGTTGTGTTGCAGTTTTATAGTGTTTACATTGTAGTTATATTGGCGTGTTCTTCCTGTATCTTGTTACGTCCCTCTGAGGACCTGGTTATCTCTCCAGGTGTGTGCTTTCATGGTTTACTGCAGGTGTTCTAGCCAAGATTATGGGCGTCTCTATTTCTTCGAAGATGATCGCTCTTGGTTCGTCTTGATACTTTCATGGATCATTTTGTTGTATACTTTATCTCCTTTTGATAGTTGGTAGTAGACTTTGTCTCCGTCCAACGAATGTACCATAAATATTCAAGTTGATTTTATACTATTATGCTTTTCATTATGGATGAGATTTAGTTTGTCTTGGATTACTACATTATACAGCTTATGTATACATACAAGTTTCCATATATTGGAGTAGATTTCGTATGTATGCAGCTGGCATGATACGTACCTATTCCTAAGTATTTTGGGATTAGAGTGTTACATATTTTTGTGGTGGCCCATGCAGGTCGAGTTTACCGTTTCGGTTACATGACTGTACCGAACGGTCCTGCAATATAGGATTACAGTCTAGAATCTTATCCACCTACTTGACACCCTTTCTTGACTTCAAATTCCAAACTCTCGTTCGACCTCCTTGATTTGTATCTTGCTTGAGCTCTTCCTGCCGTAATCCTTATTTCCATACTTGATAGGAAGATGACTACACTAGTATATGCTCATAGGTCAACCCCATGGCTAAAAGGATTACGTTGACAACTAGTATGCATTGAGATCCTATTTGAGTTATAAAGATATAAGGATAAGAGGGACCATATTTTTATAGAAGTATGATCTTAAGGATTTGTTAATTTCAAGTTGGGTAGTAGTAACATTAATAACTTCGAAGGATTTTAGAACTTTATTTTTATCTACAAAATGATAGAGGAATCTATATACAATTGAGAAAGGAAATTGAATTGATTTTGAGTTTTGATTTTTGCAGGTCTTTGAAAAATACTTATGATTCAGTGAATTATAGCTATACATCCTTGAATAGATATAAAGTTAGTTGAATTTTTTTTGAAATTTAAATGCTGCTGTAAGATTATGAGGGCGGTTGATAAAGTTTGGTTTAAATTGGATTGTATTGTTCCCAATTAATAAGTTCGTAAAACTTTGAATTTTAAGTTTGGAGTAAGGTTATTAAGAATTTTGGTTAAAAATATTTTGAAGGATATATAATCAAATTGAGGACCTACTTTAAACTCTTGTATGAATTACGATTGATGACTCCTATTTAAATTTTGAGTATAAGATTTGGATTATTGATAGAAGAAGAAAAATATATAGATTTGATTTGTGACACAATAAAGGTTTATTCGAGATTGATTGGAAATTTTGGATTTTTTTTTGATTTGATGACTGATAAGATCATTTGAATATTGAGTTTAAAGTTAGATTGCTAATATTACAATCTTTGGAAAAAGTTACTAAAGATGTGGTGAAAAGTTATTTTGATTGATTAAAGGAATTTACCATTTAAAAAGTTGTGATTTTGTTTGAATGACTTAGAAATAGAAGTTATATGATGAGTGCGTTAAAATATTGAGCTCTAAATTTTAGATTATTCGTGATATGTTAAAAGTTTATCTTGAGGGTTATTGGAGAAATTTTTGGAGTTTTAAAGTTATGAAGTGATATAAAATTTTTTGATTCATGAGTTTCTTGAGTTTAAAAGCTGGAGTGGAAATGTTAAATTTTGGAAAGGTTAGTAGTAACGTGATGGAAGTTTACTTGGAAAGGGATTTAATTTGGTCATAATTAAATTTGATGTCTTGGAGTGAATACGAAATTTTGGATAGTTCATTTTAGAGAAATTTATTAAGGAACTTTTGGAGAAAACTTGAGTTTTCAATTTTAATATTAGGCCACCAAGATAGCCCTAATAAATTGGAAGTATTCCATACTAAATGTCATGTCACTCGTGACCATGATAGTAGTATATACACAAGCATTGCTAGTCGTCTACCAAACTATATTGTATCTCAATCTTTACTTACTCGATTTTCCCTCGAATCTCAATCTTTTATGGTAACCTTCTAACCCAGTTGCAATTTGAATAATGATTTAATTGTTCATTGACTGTATTCATTTAAGGGGCTAGCTTCTCTCTAGAACTGTGATCCTAAATTATTTTGCTGGAATTTTAATTAATTTTATTGCATGCTTTAACTTGATCTCCTTTATTTTTGAGCATTACGTACTATTCACCTCATGAACTCCCACTTTCTATTTTAGATATTTTGGCATCCCTTACCGTGACTTGAATATTTGGAGCACAACACTAGACTTTTTCTTCCAACCAACTTCATATGTAAGACCTAGACGGGCACACCTTCATGTAGATATATCATGTTCCACTAAAACACGTCTCCTTGTACTCTATTTCTTGATATGACTTTATGGTCAAAATGGCCAAACCATAACCTCTACCATGACACCAAAATACTTCCCGACTTCAATTAAGAGATCCAACCTTGACTCAATCCTTTAACCCGATATGTGAATATGTTCTACTAAATTCCTTATTGCTAAACTTTGTGCATTATCTTGATTGTTTGACCCATTATCCCATCACACTATTGGTTTAACTCTTGTAAGTTGGGTAGAATACCTCATGGCCCAACAAAGCCTTTATCCTTGTGACCCATGTTGATAAGTTTACTCAGACTATAAATTCAAAGGACCTTAACTTATCTAGACAACCAAACCGTAAGTGAAGAAAACTAGGACAACTGTAAAGGCCCACACTTCGAGCAAGACTTAATTTTAAAAGATCTTGGACTATTTAAAATTTTCTTCATCAGTACCTCCCTTGCTCATATTTTGACTATCTCTTGATGCTAATGTAGCTTCAGTTTTGCAAGCGTATTTCGTTATCAAGCTTGATCATGACATATATTATTGGGTGCACCCACTAACATACTGTCTAATCAAAACCGGTGCATGATGGTCTGATCAACCTATTGCACTTTGGTTCGCTTTTCATGAATTATTCTACGTGGATGGAGACATAGTTAAACCTGCCTTAGAGTCTCATCCCGACAGCATTGACAACTCTTATTTGAATTAATTCCATCGCCTATGAACCTCGTATTTCGTACTAAATAGCATCCTCTTCGAACTCTTTCTGTTGTGGGCTTACTTACTTTAGAAAGACCAGACATTGTACTTGATAGATGACTCAAAGTATTACCTTTAGTTGCCCTATCAGTTATATATACACGAAATATAGATAGCCACCGACCAACTCATGTGGCTATACCCTCACCTTAAACTCTTCTTCCCCTCAATCCTAAAATTTTTATTGTGCCCTTCTAATCCCACTTGAACGCACGAGAGTGATTCTAATCGTCACTTAATCAAACCCTCGACCAAGACGATTAGTATCCAGTTCTCCCTTAAGGGATCACATTTCCTAAATGTCTAATTTATTCTCTTTGGTCTACTCAATTCCTTACTGTTCTCAAAAATTGGATATTCAAAATTTTGTTACCTTCACTAGCAATCCTTATTCAATTCCATAACCATGATATTTTTTTTGTATATATCGACTCCATAATTTTCTATTGCATGGTGGTGTTGAACGCCGTTTTATCGCCTCCTCCAAAATTTTAATTGAATTTTGGTCTTGACGAACTCTTTCTATCCCTCATCTCTATCTACCCTATTAATCCTAAATTTCGAGGAAGAAATTCTTGTAAGTTGGGTAGGATGTAAAACCCATATTTTTTAAAATTATTTTTTATTATTTTATTAGACTTCAAATTAATTTATACAATTTATGGTTTTTTATTAATTATTAAGAATGAACTTAGCCATTGTTGAATTTTGGAACACAAGACTACCATGAATTTTGGCACGGAAGATGTAGCAGTGTGCCTTAACTAGTGTACTAGCCATACAGGGGGAAGCCTAGCCATGGTGATGTCCAAACTAGGAAAACCACACCAAATTGTGAATTGATTTATTTAAAGTATTTTAATTAAATATTATTTTATATATTGATTTTTAGATGACCCGGTTGGCCCAAACCAGCCCGAACTTGGCCAGGACCGAACCCAAGCCCATGTAAGCATGTAGTGTGACCAAATACGGCCATGTAGGCATATTTTATGTATATACAAATATTTTCTAAATTATTTTAGAATTTTATGTGCAATTTCTAATTATTTAATTATTCGTACTATTATTGGTATTTTATTATTAAATAATATCGTGCAATATTTGTACATATTTTTGGACCCGGGTAAGGGTGTGCGGTAGAAGTTCACCCATTGGAAAGATTTTACTAATTTATTATTATTAAAATTTATTTTGTGAAGATTTAATAAACATGATTATTTATAGAGATATTATTATTATTTTTAGTTGAATTATTGTGATTGGAATTTTATATATATGTAGATATGTTTAAATATATTAAATAATTGGGTAGATAATATTTAATTTGGTATTTAAATTTTTAAATAAGATTTATGGTGGAAATTTATGGATATATGCATATAAATACATGGTTATAAATATATAGAAAAGGTTTAAAAAGATTTGAAAGAAAAGAAAAGAAAAAATAATAATAAAACAAACTCATTGTGGTCGGCCCCACCATGTGGGAACCGACCACAAGATCAAACACAGCAGCAGCATGCTATGCTTGGCCGTCCATATTTTATCAAGCAGCAGCCTTGATAATATGTTGGCCAAAACATATATATATATGTATACATACTGATATATATGTTATAAAACCCTAAAATCCGAATCTCTTCGTCCACCTTCTTCCTCCTCTCTCCTCCATCCTCCTCCCTTTCCTCAGCGTGCGTGTCAGCCTCGTCGGAGCGATAGCATCTCCGTCTCCCGATCGTCACGGCGACAACAACAACAACAATAAAATAACAGATTCTCACTTTAAGGTATCCCACTTCCCCGATCAATTTCACTATCAATTCTTGTTCGTTTTTGATTCTGTAAATTCATGTAGAAAGCCCACATGACCCTCTTCGAGATCCCCCAGGTGGATTTCGACATGGCCATCCAACTTGCTCGAAAAATCGAGACGACGTTGGAGAAAAACCTACTTTTCTGGAATATTAAAAACTGAGTTGAAACGACAACTTGTCGGCCACTTTTCTCGTTTTCCATTAAACTTTCATAGAAACTAATTGAAGGCAGAGAATAACAACATAACAGAGATTGTAACGCATATTCTGGATTCACTTTTCATCTAGTGTGTAAAAAGTTACACGTTATTAAAGTTCTCAAAAAATGTAAAATTTTCTTTTCAAAAAGTAGAAAAAACCCCGATACGGCGTCCATCCCGATAAACCGGGCGACGTGGTTGCACACTATACGCATCAAAAGGCGCATATGGATGTTTTCGACGTGTGGGAACTGACGGAACCCGATCTCGTTGCATGTGCGTGACGAAACCAGTGCGTATCCGTCGAGATACCCCCGTATCGACCCTTTGCAAATTAAGTCACAACTTCGTGTACACGCATCAAATTGCGACGAAACTTGCGCCATTGGACTCAAAATATTTTTCTGGTCCTGTGAGCCAAGTTTGGTTCAACTCTGAGAAGGTTGATTGGGACGCCATTTTAGCGGACCCACAATCCCACTCAACGGGCGATTTTGTGCACGGACCACCGAAATCCAAAATTGGACATACCGTTGGGTTCGTCTCATCAAAACAAATATGTAGACATGTAGTTTGACGACTTTAGAGACCGTAGATATTGGCACGCATTTCGGTGCAAAGCGGGTCCAACGGCAGACATCGTTTTGACCTAAAATTATGATTTTGCCCCTGTTCCAAAATTTAACTTTTGGACAGGCATTTTCTAGGTATATCTTATATTCCAAACTCGTTTGTGATATTTGTTGCAGCATCCGGAGTCATCTGCAGGATTTGGCTTTTTTTGCTTTGTTTATTTGCCGGTTCGAGCTACTGGATTATTCTCTTTTGCACATAACCTCAGGCAAGATACCTTGCCATCTTTACTGCTTACATTTAGTTGCATTTTATTTCGTTTATTGTATCTATATTCCTTGTTTATTATTTTTTTTGCTTGTAGACCTAGAGTTAAGAGACTTTCGTCAATAGGGTGCATGTTATTGACTTTGTCACGATTGTATCACGAGTTGTGTGTGAGTTGTGAGTATCATGTAGTGGTCACTTACGTGTTGGCTGATCATCCGTGCGCATGCGTAGAAATAACTGTCAATAGATGCATATTAGAAGACTTGACAGTTATCTATTATAAAACTGTGTGGTAGAAACGACACGTGTTGGTGTGTCGTGGTTACGATGCATGTACAATATCATTGGTGGAAGGGGACAGTTATTAGCGTAGGGGCTACATGTTCAGTACACACATAGATTTGGGCCGATAGTGTCTCGGATGAGCTCTACTTACTGCCCCGGGGCCGATAGTTCTCGTATGAGCGCTACTTTCTGCCCATGGTCGATAGTGTCTCTTATGAGCGCTACCTACTACCATTCTCTCTCCATCTATGCTGAACACCTAAGCTCCTGCGTAGAACGTTGTCCTCAAAGTGCATATCACATAAATGGTTAGGAACCCAGTTGTGTTGTAGTTTTATAGTATTTACATTGCAGTTATATTGGCATGTTCTTTCTGTATCTTGTTACGTTTCTCTGAGGACCTGGTTATCTCTTCAGGTGTGTGCTTTCATGGTTTACTGCAGGTGTTCTAGCCAAGATTGTGGGCGTCTCTATTTCTTCTAAGATGATCGCTCTTGGTTCGTCTTGATACTTTCATGGATCATTTTCTTGTATACTTTATCTCCTTTTGATAGTTGGTAGTGGACTTTGTCTCCGCCCAACGAATGTACCATAAATATTCAAGTTGATTTTATACTATTATTCTTTTCATTATGGATGAGATTTAGTTTATCTTGGATTACTACATTATACAGCTTATGTATACATACGAGTTTCTATATATTGGAGTAGATTTCGTATGTATGCAACTGGCATGGATACGTACCTATTCCTAAGTATTTTGTGATTGGGGCGTTACACTAATCAAAATGGACCCTTCAGTAAATGGGTACCAAAGGATTCATCTACTTGTCTTGTAGGTGGACCGTCAACCCTCTCATGCTAAAAGCAAGTGGATCCTTGATAGAGGATGTTCGCAGCACATGACAGGTGATGCATCTTTGTTCGCTACGCTATCGATGAAGAAAGAAGGATACGTCTCCTTCGGAAATAACTTGAGAGGTGATATTATTGGTAATGGCACTGTCGGTATTTTTCCTTATCCATTAATAAAGGATGTTTGTCTAGTCACAGAATTGAAACATAACCTACTAAGCATAAGTCATTTGGCTGATATAATGGTTATGGTATCAATTTTGTAAAAGACAAATGTACCATATATGATATGTCATCTGGTGATCCCGTATATAAAGGGATTAGAGAAGACAACATTTATGTTTTCTTTTTAGAGAGTACTAATAATGCAGGTAGATGCCTAGTAGCTAATCTAGATGAAAGCTGGCTATGGCACATGAGACTAGGACATGCGAATATGGACACTATCTCACGACTCAGTACTAAGAAGTTGGTAAAAGGACTCTCCGAGATTCCATTCAAGGGAGATATGGTATGTGCTGACTGTGAAAATAACAAAGCACATAGGTCTATATTTAAATCCATCAACGCTGTAAGTACTTCTAGATCTTTGCAGTTGATTCATATAAATTTATTTGGTCCTAGTAGAGTCGCCAGTCTTGGCGGTAAGCTCTATGCTTTTGTTATTGTCGATGGTTTCTCTCGATTTACTTGGGTTAACTTTTTATCAAACAAAAGTGATGCTATTTTTGAATTTCAAATATTTTGCAAAAAGGTTCAAAACGAAAAAGGCTTCATAATTACTCGTATCCGAAGTGATCATGGTGGCGAATTCGTAAATTCTGATTTCAAAAATTTTTGTGATTGTCACGACCCGATCCCAACTAATTGGGTCGAACCGGATCATGCCCAGCCTGCACCGTTGTTGAGACGGCGGCAGTAAGCTGTTCAGTAGCAGGTAACCATACAACAACACTATATTTATCACAACTCAAAATTCGAAAATTTAAAACTTTATTAAACTTTTACAATGGAATGAAAGATACAACTTAAACCATTTTCTACATACATCAAGAAGAAAAGAGAACTCTAGGCAAACAGCTCATCAGTCTCGAAATCCTCGTCTTGGGATCGCGGAACAAAGCCTCATCAGTGATACCTAAAATGTTGGGTCTCCAGTCAGGAGGGAGCAAAGTACAATTCATGCTAATTTAATAATTGAAATAATAATAGAATTATGCACTTTTAAACAGTTTTGAAAATCAACTAAGCATTTACAGTTTTAAAACAGTTACAGTTTCTGTGATGTGAATAGGCAATGAATATGACCGGCTTGGGTTGTACAGTTGTATCATATTGATACGATATGGCTTATCCCCGTGTGTATGAGGGGTAAGCTAACACAGTCAGTATACAGTTTTGGATGTGGTCATACTCATTACACTACTCCCCAGTCCCCAATAGTTATAGTAGTTACAGTCAGTGCTCTCAGAGAGAGTTCCGTGTTGCATCGTGGTTTAAACTTGCATTAAAACGATTACTAAATAATTGTAAACTAACACAAAATGTACTTGCCTTTGTTATTGTGACTGGATCGAGAGTCTGTACCGGGGAACTAGGTCAAACACTTCCTCGAAATCCTACATTTGAGATTCCAGACTTAGAAACAATATTCAACCCATATCTAGATGTGCTAGTTACAATCTCTAGTTTTTGTCTTAATCAATTTTAATTCTTTTAATTAACAAACACAGAAAACACGATTATTTGGTGCGTTGATTTAATACGAGGGAAAAATGATCATTTTAACTTTAAATTTGGAAAACATCGTCGCTGCCAGATTATTTTAGAAAAACTCGATATTTTCTATAAATATAAATATAAAACTAATTTTCTTATTTTAGTGAGAAAACTCGTGATTTTTAATTATTAATAAACTTGTCAATTTTAGGTGAGAAATATTAATTAATTTTTTTATACGAAGATACTTTTTAATCATTTTAATCGTTAAATAATAAAACACGAAAGCCAGAAAATGACAGAAAAACCTAAGCTATTACAGTTACAGACCAGCCAGCTGGGCTTATGCCCATTACAATTTATTTACATAAATTGAAATAAGATAAGACTGACGTTAGTCCTAAACTGAAAATATTAAATAAATGTAAACAGAAATAAATAATAAAATAATGATAAGTAGTAAGTCTCAGATAATGGTCCGATCCTCATCTTGGCTAATTGCCTCAATGTCCGGGCGGGGCCGGTATCGTTTGCACTTAGCCGGGTCTATTGACCGATACGGTCGTCACCCAAAAATCAAATATCGAATAAATTCCGAAAATCATTTTAAATTCATTTTGAAAATAAATTCAGGATTTACGGAAAAATCGGGCAGCATCTCCTCTGTTTTTGGTCAACCCAAAAACTGGGAAATGGCACCGATAATTTCCTGCAAGTCCCAAACCAGGAAAAAACCCGTATTTATATATATAAAATATCCACAACCAATCCACAGCATAATCGGGACGACCCGAAATAATTTTGGAAGTCCGATTCCAAATCCATAAATCACAGAACGTTCCCGAAAAAATCCGGAGAACTAAAACATACCACAAATCCATTCCCGAAATATTTCGGGAATATAAAATAACTCACAGGACTTTTTCGAAAGTCCCGGAAATTACGACGTCGCTAAAACCGAATTCCCAAAGGGAATCGGGGACCATTTCATCATCGACAAAATAATAAAATAGCGGGACAGGGGGTTATACCTCGGATTGCTCGGCTAGAGCTCTCAGATGTAAAATAGAAAGAAAATGATGAGATCCAGATCAGCAAACGTTCCCGAAACAGTGCTGGAACCAGCGTCGTCGAAGCAACGCCAAGAAATTCAGAGTCTAGGGCACGACAGGGGTGCCAACAGGAGAAAGCTCGCCAAAAAGGGAACTGACCAGGGGCGGATCCGCGGATTCTGACCCGGATCGGCAGGGAGCGCCGAAGGGGCACCGCACGGGGAAACGGGATTCGCCGAGCAAGGGGGCGGTTGGCCTCGGGGTCTCCGGAGAGGCAGGCCGAGGGGGCGCTGGTCGCTGGGAATGGCGGCGCTGTAGGGGGAAGCGCGGCCAGGGGGCTTGCTGGTCGGGGCGCAGAGGGGAACGACCGACGGGGGAAGCGCGGACAGGGGGCTTGCTGGTCGGGGCGCAGAGGGGAACGGCCGACGGGGGTTGGTCGGTCGGAGAACAGGGCGCGGGGTCGCACGGATCGGGCGGAGATGGTCGCCGAGGAGCGCTGGCGCGGGGCTCGCGCGCGCAAGGGCGGCGCACTGCCGCGAAGGGCGGTCGCGGGGGAGCGGGTCTCCGGTGGTCGGCCGGAGAACAGGGCGCCGGCGGGGAGTGGTGGCCGTGGGCGGTCGGCTAGAGAGCTAGGGCTCGGGGAGAGTGAGGGTGGTCGGGTGAGGGAAGGGTTTGGATGAAAGTGGAGTTGGAGGAAAAAACTTCTGTGAGGAAGAGAGTGATTTTGTTCTCCTGTGAAGATGGAGAGTGGAGGAATTTATCTATTCTCTGTAATGAGAATAATGAAGTGGGGAGTTGATGGGTTGGGAGTTACGTGGGAGAAGAGTTGGTTGTGAGAATTAAAAGAGAGGGAGAAGAAAAGGTCTGCTGTTATGTGTGGATGTGAGGAAAGAAGGGGAGTTATAATAGGGAGCGCTGGTCCCTTCGTGGACCAGTTCCAAACCATATTATTATTATTATTATTTTTATAAACCAAGTCAAAATCAGAATTAAGAAAGAGAGGGAAAAGAATTGGGTTTGGCTCAGGCCTGGGTCTGGGTTCGGACTCGGGTCTGGGTCAGCACCCAAAAACCATATTAATAATTTTCGAAATTAATTTTAAAGCTCAATAAATACCAATAATAATAGAAATAATATAATAATAATAATAATAATAATACAATAATATTATCAATAAATCACAAACATGGGTTTTACAATCTTCCTTCCTTAGAAAATTTCGTCCTCGAAATTTAAATGCAGGGTAGGAGAATCAAACAGGTACGTGTACTACACCCGTAACTCAGGTCCAACAATAAGAATTTCCAAGGCAGTCATGGATGAGACGATTTAGGGACAAGTTTCTTTTATGATATCATCTATGCAGAAAAAACAAAAGCGAACCAAAATACACGAGGTTGATCAGACCATCATGCACCGGTCCTGATTAGACAATATATTAGTGGATGCACCAAATAAAATACTGTCATGATCAAGCTTGATAACGAGATAGCTTGCAAAACTAGGCTGTCTTAGCAGCATCAGTCAAGTTTAGAACGAAAAGATAAGAATTAGGAGTTTAAATGATAGCTCAAAATCTGATCTTCTTCTCACCTCTCACTACGCTTGCAACTGGTTTCTCTGGTACTGAAAGGTTGAGTCCAATCTTCAGCTCTAAATTATCAAATATGGGACTCGGATCCGGAATGTAACATCTGAGCTGTGATACGTAGAAGACGTTGTACACTATCAAGATTAGCTGATAGAGCTAACCGATACACTACTTCCAACTCGTCTTAAAACTTCAAATGGCCTGATGTACCTGGCTCAACTTTTCTGCTCTGCTAACACTGATCGTTCCTCTGGTAGGAGAAAATCTTCATAAAAGACGCTATCTCCTTCTTCAAACTCCACTGATTGACGATGCTAACTTGGTAGTTGTTGTAAGGAAACTCTACCAATTTTAAATGATCTTCTCCAAGACCCTCCAATTTCCAAAATACAAGATCTAACATATCTTCAAGCGTTTGGATTATCTTCTTTGATTGTCCGCCGGTTTGTACTCCATAAATCCGGTAGGGGTGCCTCTCGTACAATGCTGCCAACTTTTCGGTGAATAAACTAACCTTGAAGGGAATAAAGTGTGTTGACTTAGTCAGTCGGTCCACTATAATCCAATTGGTGCCCTTCCCTCCTTGGGAACAAGGCAATCCTTACTCAAAGTTTATTGTTATATGCTTCTACTTCCACTCCGAATTGTCCAGCGGCTGCAACAAACTTGTTGTTCTCTTGCTAAATTCCTCATGTTGACAAATTCGCATCTAATCCCATACCTGGAATTGTCCTTCTTCATTCCATAGCACCAATCAATGGAGGCATATTCCGATACATCTTATTAGCTCCTGAATATATGGAATACTGCGACTGGTGCATTTCTTTCATCAACTCGTTCCTTCGTTTGTCAGCCGATACACAAAACCTCGTACCATTCTTCAGAGTTCCACTGCTGATCAATTTAGAAACCTTCAAGTGTTTCTGCCAACACTTGATCTCTAAGCCTGCAAAGTGCCTCGTTTTGAAACTACGTCCTCTTGATTTTGTCCATCAGCCTCGAACTGAATCAGCATCCAGCTTCGTCCTTCTATCTCCAGGTAGTATAACCTCCAGTCCAAGCTTCTCGAAGTCTTCTAGTAGGTGCCACTCCTTGGTTAAGAACATTGCCACTGGGTATCGACTAAGTGTATCAGCGATCACATTAGCCCTACCCGGGTGGTATAGTGGGTCGATGTTGAAATCCTTCATCAGCTTCAGCCATCTTCTTTGTCTAACATTCAGCTCTTTCTGAGTGGAGACATATTTCAGACTTTTGTAGTCCGTATATATTTTCACTCCCTTTCCATAAAAATCATGCTTCCATAGCTTCAAAGTAAAGATAATTGCAGCAAATTCCAAATTAGGTGTGGGATAATTTTTCTCATGAGTCTGTAGTTGCCTAGATGTGTAAGCAATTACTTTCCCATGTTGTTGAAGAACGCAACCCAGTCCTTTACCTGAGGCATCACTGTAGATTGAGAAACCACCAGTTCCTGCGGGTAGCGCAAGGATTGGTGTAGTGGTAAGTCTCTTCTTCAGCTCCTCAATGCCGCCTGGCAATCTTTCGTCCAGATGAACTCTTCATTCTTCCAAGTGAGCTTCGTCATCGGCTCAGCAATCTTGGTGAAATCCTTCACGAACTTCTGATAGTAGCCAGCCAAGTTCAAGAAACTTCCGAATTGAACTTGGGGTATACCACTTTTCAACAGCAGCTATCTTCCATTGAAATTTCTTCTCTTGACAACTTGGCCAAAAATCCACCTTGTCAAAGAAAATCCACGTTCAGATAACTTACCATAAAACTTCTTTTTCTTCAAAGTTTCCAGAACGTTCCTCAAATGTTCTTCATGCTCTTCTTCAGTCTTCGAATATATCAGAATGTTATCTATGGAGAAGATAAACTGATTCAAATACTCATGAAAAAATTCTGTTCATGAAATTCATGAACACAGCAGGAGCATTTGTCAGTCCAACTTCATGACCAAAGAAAACTACCCATACTTGGTGTTTGAACGTCGTCTTGGAAATGTCCTCCTTCCTGACTTCGATTTAATGGTAGTCAGATCTTAAGTCAAACTTCGAAACACCCTAACTCCACACAAACAGATCAAACAGATCCTCGATCCGGGCAGAGGGTACTTGTTCTTTAGTGTCTGGTAATCGATGCACATCCGTTGTTCCATCCTTCTTGGGCACAAACAAGATAGGTGTTCATCTTGGATAAATCCTAGCGCCTTCATTGATCTGGTCCTTCTTCTTCTTAGCTTCCTTCGGGTTGACTCTGTAACATCCTTTAGAAATAGGAAAAGAGCCAGGGACTAGGTCAATGGTGAATCCTATGTCTAGGTCTGGGATAATCCGAAAAGACTATCAGAAAAAACATCTGCCATAAAGGTGTAACTAAGAATTTTATTCATGTAGAGAATTACAGCAAAAATTCTCATGATTGATCTAAGGACATCCGGTTACAACTTCTTATAACAATAGATAATGCTATTCAGCAGTCCTAGGCATTAATCTTCATGGCTCTGGCTCTTGCACGAGCAGTCTCCAACTGCTTCATCTTCTATGAACCTCGAGTATGCATTATGCCTTATTGTAGGAGGCAGGGTCTGCTGGATAGGAAGAGAGTCCCTAGGTTGTGGCCTACAGGTGTTGCTGGGATAGGTATTCTGGTATGATGGAAAGATAAGGGGCAATCCTTTACCCGATGTTCAGCAGATCCACATACCAAACATTGTCCCAATCTCTTGCGGCAACTAACGGCCTGATGACCAGGCCTCTTGCAGTAGTCACAAGCCAATAACCTTCTACGACAAGACTGCCAGAAAGTAGAGTACTTGATGGGACCCATGCAAATATCTTCTAGATTCAGGGGTATCCCTCCTAGGACGAGGTTCTGCTCCAACTTGGTTTAAGATAGCTAAGGCTACATCATTGACGTTCTTCATGTCTTCAATCGTGATATCCATCTGTTCCTGCTGGCTTCAGCTTGAGCCTTCTAGAACTCCATAATTTCTTGAAATAGGGCAACCATTTGGGAGGTATTTGCTGGTACTGGTGGAGCAACAAGAATGGATACTCCACTAAGGAAATGCAATTCAGTTTGAGAAGAGGTAGGAATCGCCAGTGTAGTGAAAACTTCACTGGATGCATTATGGGGAAGGTCAATCAGCTGCGAGGGAAAAGACCCTGGACTTGGTTGAGGAGATGGGGTATGATCCGGAGATGACACCTCATCGCCAGCAGGATTGATCTTGTCAATGGTCATTCTATGGAAGGTTTAGGATGCAAACATAAGCAAGGTATCCTACCAGTCTATAATCAAACCAAAAATATTTATTTATAATATATTTCGGTCCTATGTTGTGACAAATTAATGTTCTAGTGTTCTAGTTGTTTCTAAATATGTTTTCCTAAGTTGTTGTTCAGACCTGCATGGGCCACCACTAAAAACATGTCACGACCCGATCCCAACTAATTGGGTCGAACCGGATCATGCCCAGCCTGCACCATTGTTGAGACGGCGGCAGTAAGCTGTTCAGTAGCAGGTAACCATACAACAACACTATATTTGTCACAACTCAAAATTCGAAAATTTAAAACTTTATTAAACTTTTACAATGGAATGAAAGATACAACTTAAACCATTTTCTACATACATCAAGAAGAAAAGAGAACTCTAGGCAAACAGCTCATCAGTCTCGAAATCCTCGTCTTAGGATCGCGGAACAAAGCCTCATCAGTGATACCTAAAATATTGGGTCTCCAGTCAGGAGGGAGCAAAGTACAATTCATGCTAATTTAACAATTGAAATAATAATAGAATTATGCACTTTTAAACAGTTTTGAAAATCAACTAAGCATTTACAGTTTTAAAACAGTTACAGTTTCTGTGATGTGAATAGGCAATGAATATGACCGGCTTGGGTTGTACAGTTGTATCATATTGATACGATATGGCTTATCCCCGTGTGTATGAGGGGTAAGCTAACACAGTCAGTGTACAGTTTTGGATGTGGTCATACTCATTACACTACTCCCCCAGTCTCCAATAGTTACAGTAGTTACAGTCAGTGCTCTCAGAGAGAGTTCCGTGTTGCATCGTGGTTTAAACTTGCATTAAAACGATTACTAAATAATTGTAAACTAACACAAAATGTACTTGCCTTTGTTATTGTGACTGGATCGAGAGTCTGTACCGGGGAACTAGGTCAAACACTTCCTCAAAATCCTACATTTGAGATTCCAGACTTAGAAACAATATTCAACCCATATCTAGATGTGCTAGTTACAATCTCTAGTTTTTGCCCTAATCAATTTTAATTCTTTTAATTAACAAACACAGAAAACACGATTATTTGGTGCGTTGATTTAATACGAGGGAAAAATGATCATTTTAACTTTGAATTTGGAAAACATCGTCGCTGCCAGATTATTTTAGAAAAACTCGGTATTTTCTATAAATATAAATATAAAACTAATTTTCTTATTTTAGTGAGAAAACTCGTGATTTTTAATTATTAATAAACTTGTCAATTTTAGGTGAGAAATATTAATTAATTTTTTTATACGAAGATACTTTTTAATCATTTTAATCGTTAAATAATAAAACACGAAAAGCTAGAAAATGACAGGAAAACCTAAGCTATTACAGTTACAGACCAGCCTGCTGGGCTTATGCCCATTACAATTTATTTACATAAATTGAAATAAGATAAGACTGACGTTAGTCCTAAACTGAAAATATTAAATAAATGTAAACAGAAATAAATAATAAAATAATGATAAGTAGTAAGTCTCAGATAATGGTCCGATCCTCATCTTGGCTAATTGCCTCAACGTCCGGGTGGGGCCGGTATCGTTTGCACTTAGCCGGGTCCATTGATCGATACGGTCGTCACCCAAAAATCAAATATCGAATAAATTCCGAAAATCATTTTAAATTCATTTTGAAAATAAATTCAGGATTTACGGAAAAATCGGGCAGCATCTCCTCTGTTTTTGGTCAACCCAAAAACTGGAAAATGGCGCCGATAATTTCCTGCAAGTCCCAAACCAGGGAAAAACCCGCATTTATATATATAAAATATCCATAACCAATCCACAGCATAATTGGGACGACCCAAAATAATTTCGGAAGTCCGATTCCAAATCCACAAATCACAGAACGTTCCCGAAAAAATCCGGAGAACTAAAACATACCACAAATCCATTCCCGAAATATTTCGGGAATCTAAAATAACTCACAGGACTTTTCCGAAAGTCCCTGAAATTACGACGTCGCTAAAACCGAATTCCCGAAGGGAATCGGGGACCATTTCATCATCGACAAAATAATAAAATAGCGGGACAGGGGGATATATCTCGGATTGCTCGGCTAGAGCTCTCAGATGTAAAATAGAAAGAAAATGATGAGATCCAGATCAGCAAACATTCCTGAAACAGTGCTGGAACCAGCGTCGTCGAAGCAACGCCAAGAAATTCAGAGTCTAGGGCACGACAGGGGTGCCAACAGGAGAAAGCTCGCCAAAAAGGGAACTGACCAGGGGCGGATCCGCGGGTTCTGACCCGGATCGGCAGGGAGCGTCGAAGGGGCACCGTACGGGGAAACGGGATTCGTCGAGCAAGGGGGCGGTTGGCCTCGGGGTCTCCGGAGAGGCAGGCCGAGGGGGCGCTGGTCGCTGGGAACGGCGGCGCTGTCGGAGGAAGCGCGGCCAGGGGGCTTGCTGGTCGGGGCGCAGAAGGGAACGGTCGACGGGGGTTGGTCGGCCGGAGAACAGGGTGCGGGGTCGCGCGGATCGGGCGGAGATGGTCACCGAGGAGCGCTGGCGCGGGGCTCGTGCGCACAAGGACGGCACACTACCGCGAAGGGCGGTCGCGGGGGTGCAGGTCTCCGGTGGTCGGCCGGAGAACAGGACGCCGGCGGGGAGTGGTGGTCGCGGGCGGTCGGCCAGAGAGCTAGGGCTCGGGGAGAGTGAGGGTGGTCGGGTGAGGGAAGGGTTTGGATGAAAGTGGAGTTGGAGGAAAAAACTTCTGTGAGGAAGAGAGTGATTTTGTTCTCCTGTGAAGATGGAGAGTGGGGGAATTTATCTATTCTCTGTAATGAGAATAATGAAGTGGGGAGTTGATGGGTTGGGAGTTACGTGGAAGAAGAGTTGGTGGTGAGAATTAAAAGAGAGGGAGAAGAAAAGGTCTGCTGTTATGTGTGGATGGGAGGAAAGAAGGGGAGTTATAATAGGGAGCGCTGGTCCCTTCGTGGACCAGTTCCAAACCATATTATTATTATTATTATTATTATTATTATTATTTTTTTTAAACCAAGTCAAAATCAGAATTAAGAAAGAGAGGGAAAAGAATTGGGTTTGGCTCAGGCCTGGGTCTGGGTTTGGACTCGGGTCTGGGTCAGCACCCAAAAACCATATTAATAATTTTCAAAATTAATTTTAAAGCTCAATAAATACCAATAATAATAGAAATAATATAATAATAATAATAATACACTAATATTATCAATAAATCACAAACATGGGTTTCACAGTGATGATAGTGGATATTACCATGAATTTTCTTGTCCTAGAACTCCCCAACAGAATAGTGTTGTGGAGCGGAAGAACCGTACTCTAAGCGAAATGGTTAGAGTCATGCTGAATCAGCATAATATTCCTAAGTATTTTTGGGCAGAAGCTGTTAGTACATACTGTTATATTTTGAATAGGGTGTAAATTCGACCTATCTCGAAGAAAACACCATATGAACTTTGGTTTGGAAGGATTCCAAACATCTCTTATTTCAAAGTTTTTTGTTGTCGTTGTTTTATCCTGAACACCAAGGATAACTTGGGAAAGTTCGACTCTAAAGCAGATGAAGGAATATTTCTCGGATATGCTGCTAAGAGTAACGGATATAGAATTTTTAATAAAAGGTCTATGATTATTGAAGAATCGATTAACGTTACTTTTGATGAGCTCAATAGTCACAGATCCAGCGACAGTGATGATGAAGATGTACAAGCAAGCACCGAAAAGAGTCCTGTGGAAGATCTGACTCAAAAATTTGATTTACTAAAATTCTTGCCAGATCATCCAGAGACACTCATCATAGGTGATGTATCAAAAGGTGTAAGTACACGCTCCTCTCTTAGGGATTCTGAAATAACAGCAAATGTAGCTTTCATTTCTCAAATAGAACCTAAGAACATAGAAGATGCTTTTTCTGATGAATTTTGGATTGATGCCATACAAGAGGAACTAAATCAATTTGAGACAAACCAAGTGTAACTCCACTTTCCGGTTTTGAGAAAATGAAGTTGATTTCTAATAATTACAATTGTTATTATTAAGTTTCAAATAATAAGTTTTTTGATTTTAAAATAATAAATAATGTGAATGATATTTTTGGAGGAAATTAGTTGGGCAGAAATTATTTTTTTAAATTTTAAAAGTTGTTATAACAAACTTTGGGGCCACCATGTGACTCGCTAACTGATTTTTAAACCTATTTCTAAATTATGAAAAGGAGAGGAGTTTTTCTGAAATTTTTTCTTAACAAAAAGGACTTAAACAAAATATTTGCAGAGTCGGGGGGGGGGGGTTGTGCATAATGCACATTTTTACGTTTTAAAGTCTGAAATGGAGAGAGAAAGAGAACATTTATTTTTAGCTCTCGATTTTTTTCGAAGAGCTCTGCTCCCATTTTTTTTCCTAGAGCCAAAACCCTAATCTCCGGCGGCCTGCGGGCGACGCGTTTCCGGCAAGGCGGCTCTCTTCCCAGACGGCGATGGTTTTCCTCCACAGCGACCACTCCGGCGGCGTGACTTCTCTTCCGGCGACGATTTCTTCCAATCGGCGAAGATGGCGGTGACTTCCACTTCTCCGACGAACGCGCAGGCGACGAGCTCCATCCCTCTATTACGGCGACCTCTCCGATGGCGCTCCATTTTTCCCCGTCGAGCGGATCGACTGTTCATGACTATACCCCGGCGACGTATAGTCCTATCCGATGACCTTCACCATGAGCCACCTCCACACTTCGGCGGCGCAGCTTGTGACTGGAGACTTTCCTTTCGACGTTGACAGCGGTGATGCACGATTCATCACAGACGAACAGCTTGGGTCCCGTACCGTGCACGCGGGGCCAAAGCCGTACCATTTCAGGTTCATTGCATCTACCCAAGCCGATCACAATCTAGATGTATTTCAAATATTGCACATATCAGGATTCAGTTTGTATTTCCGGATTTCATGGTTGTATTTCATATTCAGGCTGTATTTCATGTTCAGGTTATAATTCATGTTCAGGTTGTATTTCATGTTTAGGACTCTTATCATGTTCCCTGTTTTACTTCCAGTATTTCCTGTTCAGTTCATGTCTTGTTCTCATTTCCTGTACTTTACATATATTCCTGTTTCTTGATTCATACCCTGATGTATATGTTCATTTCTTTGGATATACTTAGCTCCGCTCCTGACTAGGATATGTTGCAGGTGCTTGCAGGACATTGTTCTACTCTATGGGCCAGAGCCTAGGATATTAGCTGAGCAGGATGAGACTTAGCTTGAGGCTTCAGGTTTAGACTACTTGGCTTTACTTTTAGATATTGACTTAGAGTTCATAGTACTTTTCATTCCTGTTGATTCTGGTACATTATGATATCTGGATTTGTGGATTATGGTCATCTTTCTGGGATACGTTATAGATGCTGTAATTTTTACTTGTCTTGATTATTTGGTTAGATTTCCCTAGCTTTTGGTATAGCTTACTTCATTGTGTCTAACAATGAAGGCTGGGCGTGTCTGACTCGTGTCCGATTATTCGGGAGCGGGTCGTGACATGTTTTTAGTGGTGGCCCATGCAGGTCTATCTTAATAGTACCTAGGTCTTAGCGTACTATTGAGGGACTTGATTTACACTAGGAAACTTGATCACAGCATAGAAAAATCGGAAAATAATGGTATATCAGGTATATCAGGTATATTGATATCTATAAACACTTGTTGTTTTAGGTTTAGGACATTTTAACAGTTTTCTGTTTTTCAGACGATTCAGACACGCAAATTTCAGAACCGTCGATTCACCTGTACTTGACTCTTTCGAGCTTCCACTACCTTCTACCACTCTACTATCCCCATGGGTAGTACGTAGATGATGGAGACATTTGAAGAGTCCCTTGACAACCAGAGGGATCATGCCATTCTTTCCAAGTCAGACTTGTGGATACACTCTCCAAGCCAGGAAGGACTTCTGATTTCCAGACTCTCGGATCTTTGGACTTCCCCGACACCAAGCGCAAATCTTGCACCGAGGAGCAGATCGAGCATCTGGAGCCGCCACTGAAGAATATCCAAGCCTCTGAGGATCCGACTCCTCTGATCCCGAGCGCAGCACAGATAATGGAACGAGACGGTAAGCTGAAGCCCATAAGAGACATGAAGACTTATGACGAAGACAACAACTACCCTGGACCCACAAAGCATTGCCATACTCAGACATTGCTTCTTCAGCCGCATCATCGGATTCAGACTCAAATCCAGCCAACAACCAATTGCAATTTCTGCTACCGCTCGAGACACCACTACGACGAATGCCACCAAAGACGGAGACTATGCTTGTACTGCGGATCGCCTACTCACCAAGTCAAAGATTGTCCGGAGACCATTGATCACACTGCCCAAGGACAAGCACGAGGAGTACCAGTATCACAGAAGAAGGACCCGCCTCTCCAGATTCAGCAATCACATGGAGCATTACCGCATGGACCAGTCTACGTCAGAAAAGTTGAGGAAGGTTAGAGAGATTTCCGTCCCGGAGAAATATTGAAGATAGACTGAAGACAGAAGATTTCTTTTGCATGGTTGGAAAAACCATGTATCTTGATTAGCAATCCAGTCTCTTCTTAGAATCCTCTTAGCACCTAGATTATTTCTTGAAACTTCTTGTTTGAAACCTTGGTTGATGTCAAAACTTACTTCGAGATATTGTTTCCTATTTCGGTAAACTTGTTTCAGATCCACAAGTTGATAATTGTTTGAAATCCATTAATCGATACCGTTTGCATATTCATCATTCCTGACCTTGTTTTCTAGTGATGGCTCCTATTTGCAAATTTTGTTTCTCTATCAAACTTCGTGTTAATTAATATTTAATCGTTTCTCGAGAATTCATTTTAAAATCCTGTTCCTCATTCGAAACTTGTTTAAAGCTCCGTCCTATGCAGACATTGTTGCAAATACCTTTGAGGGTTTTGAAGATTTTGTTTCCTATTCGAGACTTGTTTCCTCATTCATGACTTTGATTTTCTAGTCGAGAGTTGTTGGTCCACTATTTTTGTTTCGATCTTGTCTCCTATCCAAGATTTTGCTTGTTTCATGAATACTTGTTCCTACTCGTTTATTGATATTCTGTTCACTAATCGAACTTGTACTATTCCAGAATTATTCCTACTTGAAATATTATTCTGAAACCTTGTTTGAACCTTCGCCTCTATTGATGCTTGTTTGAGATTCTATTTCATATTTTTTGACTTTATTCGGGAGTTGTTCTCTATTTACGATTTTGTTGCTATTGAGATTCGCTTGTTTCATGTTTACAATCCAATACCTTGTCTCCTATTAGAACCTGTTTTCTAGTCACTATTCTAAATCTTGTCTCCTCGTCAAAATTTTCTAGTCGAGATTTTATTTCCTAATCACGACCTTGTTGATATTGGTTCTCTAATTGAGACCTTGTATCCTACGGGATGTTGTTTTTCCTTCGAAATTTTGTCTGAGGTTTCGTTGTTAATTGAGATGTTGTTGAAACTTGTTTCCAGTACGAAATTTTATTTCTTATTTTGAAACTTGTTTCCTATCTGATACCTTGCTTCATTTCATCTTTTGAGACTCTGTTATCCCTTCGGGATAATATCTCATATATGGAATCTCGTTACCATTCCAGATATCAGTTAAAATTTTGTTATAATTTGAAACTTCGCTCCCTGTCTAAAATTTTAAATCTCCCTGGTTGCCCTTTTGTACTCACTAATTGGATCATTTGTCGTCTTTTAGTACCTAATAAACCCTTGTATTCTAATAATCAGATAACCTCACCATCTTCTTGACTTGGACTATTGAAACTTATTTTGTTTCCTTGAAAGTTTCTATGGATTAAGTTGAAAGACTATTCGATGACCTACTAGGGCGTGACAGTTGCGTACTGCAGCCGTTATCTGGATTGCGGAGACCGAAAGTTCACCGTAGCCAGCAGCGCACTGGCGGGACAGGAACTCTAAGTTGAAGTGATTTCAGACATTCATAGGTTTCGGGTATTACGGAGACTTGTCCTAAATTCTTCATGTCGTGATCTCTTGAGTTGCTTCTTTGATGATTGTTGGAAAATGGATATAGTGCATAGAATATTCGGTGATATATTATTATTTGAGTCACAGAGCCGAAAGTCCACTGCAGTCAGATATATACTGGCAGGGTAGGGATCTAAGCAAAGTGATTTCAAATACCTATATGTTCTCGGGTATCATGAAAATTATATTCCTTTTTCATATGATTATTGGTTTTCGAGAATCACAAATCCTTGCACGTTTATCCTGATTTGATACTGTATCCTCTGAGTATCTCGTACGTTTCCTCAATCAACCCTTGCTAACCTTCCTTAGTATTTTATCGTAAGATCATTGAATTCCTCAAAAATTATACATTTACAGAGTTTGATTCCATACTTCGTTTGTGTCTTGTCTAAACTTCAATCTTAAATCATGTCTATTTGACTATGTTTTTCCTATCATGTCCTAGTCCACTTGTGTTAAACTATCGATTTTTTGATCATACTTAATAGTTGTGTTTTCATGATTTGTTCCTCTAAGTTGTAATTGAAACTTCATTCCATTTGTGCCAATTTAATTCTTGATCATTGTTAGATCGTATTATTTCAACTTCTTGTATGTAATTATTGTATTTGATCTCAAAGGCTCAGGGCGTCTCAGAGTTGTACAGGATCGGCAGAAGCACTGGACGGACAGCAACAGACGGCTACTGGAGTTTGCGGGTGGAGAAGGAGTGTTCCTGAAGATCTTGCCGACTAGGGGCGTCATTCGCTTTGGCAGAGGCGGGAAGCTCCGACCGAGATTTATCAGGCCTTTCGAGGTGACAGCGTGGATTGGCGAGGTGGCATATCGACTGGCACTACCAGCTAGCTTAGAGGGAGTACACGACGTTTTTTACGTGTCCCAGCTTCGATGCTACATTCCAGATCCGGGCCATGTAGGGGACTATTCAGAGCTAGAGGTGGATCAGAGCTTGACCTATGAGAAGCAGCCAGTGGAGATCCTTGATCGGAGGGAGAAGTGCTTACGGAACCAGACTATTCCACTTGTCCGTGTCATATGGAGAAACCACTCTCTGGGAGAGTCCACATGGGAGCGCGAGGATGAGATGCGGGAGCGCTATCCCAGTTTGTTGTTTGAGTGTACTTTGATATTGAAAATTTTAAATACAATAAAATGAATTGTGTTTGAACCTTCTTGAGATTTTGCTTTGAGATTGTTTTGTTTGTCTCTCGAATTTCGAGGAACTAAATCAATTTGAGACAAACCAAGTGTAACTCCACTTCCCGGTTTTGAGAAAATGAATTTGATTTCTAATAATTACAATTATTATTATTAAGTTTCAAATAATAAGTTTTTTAATTTTAAAATAATAAATATTGTGAATGATATTTTTGGAGGAAAATTAGTTGGGTAGAAATTATTTTTTTAAAATTTTAAATTTGTTATAACAAACTTTGGGGCCACCATGTGACTCGCTAACTGATTTTTAAACCTATTTCTAAATTATGAAAATGAGAGGGATTTTTCTGAAATTTTTCCTTAACAAAAAGGACTTAAACAAAATATTTACAGAGCGGGGGGGGGGGGGGGGGATGGGGGGGGGGGAGGGGGGGTTTGTGCATAATGCACATTTTTACGTTTTAAAGTCTGAAATGGAGAGAGAAAGAGAACATTTATTTTCAGCTCTCGATTTTTTTCGAAGAGCACTGTTCCCATTTTTTTTCCTAGAGCCAAAACCCTAATCTCCGGCGGCCGGCGGGCGACACATTTCCGGCAAGGCGGCTCTCTTCCCAGACGACGAGGGTTTTCGTCCACAGCGACCACTCCGGCGGCGTGACTTCTCTTCCGACGATGATTTCTTTCGATCGACGAAGATGGCGGTGACTTCCACTTCTCCGATGAACGCACAGGCGACGAGCTCCATCCCTCCACTACGACGACCTCTCCGATGGCGCTCCATTTTCCCCCGTCGAGCGGATCGACTGTTCGCGACTACTCCCCGGCGACGTATAGTCCTATCCGATGACCTTCACCATGAGCCACCTTCATACATCGGCGGCGCAGCTTGTGACTGGAGACTTTCCTTTCGACGTTGACAGCGACGATGCACGATTCATCACAGACGAACAGATCGACGTTGTTCTCGAGGCGCGATCTCAAATCCAGTAGGTAAATCTCGATCCTGACCATAACTTGATTTCTGGAAGGATCGAAACCTCTGTTCTTTTTTGATCAATCCCTTCTTGTTGAACAAATCCTGGTGTAGGAAATTTTGGAGGATTATGTTCCGTTGATCGATCGAAGGAGATTCGTTGTCCTGGTGCAGAACCCCAAATTTTTGGTAAGACATAAATTCCATTCAGATCTGAAATAAATTTTGCTGTTGATCTTGTTGATTATTTGGTGTCATCGGTGATCGATTGGGTGTCGAATTTTCTGGATGAGTGCAAGCAGGTGTTGATCGTGTCTAGCCTAATAAAATATTAAGCAGATTTTGAATCAGGGGTTGGTTCACATTTGAAGTTCTGTGTTCGTGTCGTTTGGATCTGTTCGTGTCGGGTGTGGGTGCCTTTTTCAGTTCGTGTCCGAATCGGGGTCGTGTCCGGCGTGAAGTAGTAGGAAGATAGTTGAGCTCATACTCTGGCAGGATTGGGAGTTTTGATTAGTTGTAGAAATTATTATTTTGATTCTATATTCTTCGGATGTAAATTTCTGTATAATTCTTGTTCATTGGTGGGATTTAGTTGAGTGTGTTTATGCTTCTTCTAATTCTGGGTACTGTTAGAAGGTCAGACAGGAAGTTCAATTGGATTTTTGGCCTGGGTTGTATTGGTGTGTTGGTTTACACTATGCAGTTTAATGGCATGTTCATAGGTTTAGCTATTTTAAATACTCCGGGTAGGCAGGAGTTGAAGTCTGTTTAATTTTATGAAGCTTTCATCTGAGTTTGTATATTTTTGTAATCTTATAATTATAGCCGAAAATTGGTGAAGCAATATATTGGAGAGTATCCGTTGTGCTGATACTCTGGCAGGGGGAGTTGTGGTAGTCTGTTGATGGACCTTGAAGCTAATGTAATTCTAGTGAGTCCTGTTGCTATTGAATGATAACAATAGAGTTGGATTTGGGCTTGGTGAAGTGGTTCAGTTAAATTGTTATTAGATGGTAATTGACTCATTAGTTGGAATTAAGTAGTAGTTGAATTAACAATAATCCCCTCCTTAGTAACGACCGTCAACATCACTTTGTAATAAACCATTGGTTCACTCTATTAATTGGCTATCTACATGATTTTGGAACATTAATGTTCCAAGGGAACCCTGTAGAAATTATCTATTAGACTTTTAGCTAGAAATTAGTGTAGTTGGTATACTTGAAGGCTTAATTTTCATGTCTATTGGTCCAATGTGCTAAGGCTAAACAGTGTGTACCTATTAGTAATAAATCATATTCACATAGCAAGGTTTTACTATCAGCATGTGTTAAAAATTCCTAAGTAATATGTAATGATAATTATTTGCTATGAAACCAGTTCTATATATATAATGATTATCATCCTCTAATAATATTGATAGAATTTTCAAAAGAACTATATAAAAATTGTTAAGTTGATTAAGGTTTATCTTATAAATAACTTACTGGTTGTTATTGCTTATTAAATGAATTCTTGATAATATTTAGCTGCTATCAGGGGTACTAATGAGCAAGACTATTAAGATGGAATTAAATGGTATTTTAGCTAGAAAATGTTTTGATCTTAATCAAGTTGTACCCATTATATCAGGAGGATTCCCAGCTCTACTACCCTTTCTCGATCACCCGGAGCAAGGCAAGTATACTCCTCGGATTTGTTCATTTCTCATGTCTTTCATATCCATTCTTGTATCTCATTGATGATACAATATATCACGGTATTGTCTGGTTTCATGTTCCATGTATTATTTGCGTCTGGGAGGGAAAATACTATAGATATGTGATCAAACCCTGTTACTACTCATGTGAATAGCTTGGGTCCCGCACCGTGCACGCGGGGCCAAAGCCGTACCATTTCAGGTTCATTGCATCTACCCAAGCCGATCACAATCTAGATGTATTTTAAATATTGCACATGTCAGGATTCAGTTTGTATTTCAGGATTTCATGGTTGTATTTCATGTTCAGGCTGTATTTCATGTTCAGGTTATACTTCATGTTCAGATTGTATTTCATGTTCAAGACTCTTACCATGTTCCCTGTTTTACTTTCAGTATTTCCTGTTCAGTTCATGTCTTGTTCTCATTTCATGTACTTTACATATATTCCTGTTTCTTGATTCATACCATGATGTACATGTTCATTTCTTTGGATATACTTAGCTCCGCTCCTGAGTAGGATATGTTGCAGGTGCTTGCAGGACATTGTTCTACTTTATGGGCTAGAGCCCAGGATATTAGCTGAGGAGGATGAGACTTAGCTTGAGGCTTCAGGTTTAAACTACTAAACTTTACTTTTAGATATTGACTTAGAGTTTATAGTACTTTTCATTCCTGTTGATTCTGGTACATTATGATATCTGGATTTGTGGATTATGGTGATCTTTCTGGGATACGTTATAGATGCTGTAATTTTTACTTGTCTTGATTATTTGGTTAGTTTTCCCTAGCTTTTGGTACAGCTTACTTCATTGTGTCTAACAATGAAGGCTGGGCGTGTCCGACTCGTATCCGATTATTCGGGAGCGGGTCGTGACACCAATTTGGGAACTTGTTCCTAAACCTATTGGTCAATCGATAATTGGTACCAAATGGGTGTTCCAAAATAAACTTAGTGAAGATGGACAAGTTCTACGCAAAAAAGCACGTCTAGTGGCACAAGGTTATAATCAAGAAGAAGGTATTGATTATGATGAGACATATGCTCCTGTTGTAAGACTAGAAGCCATCCGTATGTTTTGTGCATTTGTATGTTTTAATGATTTCAAACTATTTCAAATGGACGTGAAAAGTGCATTTTTAAACGGATTTTTAAAAGAGGAAGTTTTTGTGAAACAACCCCTGGTTTTAAAGATTTTCAAAAACCTGATCACGTCTTCAAGCTTAAGAAAGCACTCTATGGACTCAAACAGGAACCTCGTGCTTGGTATGAACGCCTAAGTACCTTTTTACTTGATAATAGTTTTTCAAAAGGAAGAATTGATACAACGTTGTTTATCAAATCTTCAAATGATGATATTCTTCTTGTGCAAATATATGTAGATGATATTATTTTCGATTCTACTAATGAAAAACTTTGTCAAGGTTTTGCTAAGTGCATGCAGAGTGAATTTGAGATGAGTATGATGGAAGAGCTAAACTTCTTCCTAGGACTTCAGATCAAACAACACTCAAAGGGAATATTCATCAACCAAGCCAAGTATACGAATGACATACAGAAAAAGTACGACTTCGATAATGTAAAGCCAATCGGAACCCCAATGGCTACATCTATAAAGCTTGATTCTGATGAAAGTGGCAAACCTGTCGACCAGCATAAGTATCGAGGTATGATTGGTAGTTTATTGTATTTAACTGTTAGTCGCCCAGATATTATGTATGTTCAGTGTTTGCATCCGTGCACGATATCAGGCAAATCCTAAGAAATCACACTTAAGTGCCGTTAAGCGTATCTTCCGATACCTTAAAGAAACTTCTACAGTCGTCCTATGGTATCCTAAAACCAAATCCTTTGACCTGATAGGTTACTCGGATGCGGATTTTGCAGGATGCAAGGTAGACCGTAAAAATACCAACGGTACGTGTCATTTCCTAGGAAAGACCTTAGTCTCTTGGTTTAACAAGAAGCAAAATTCCGTAGCATTATCAACTATTGAGGCTGAGTATATCGCCGCAGGACGTTGCTGTGCTCAAATTTTATGGATGAAGCAAATCTTAGACGACTACAATCTGCACTACACTAAGATTCCTATATATTGTGATAACACTAGCACCATTAATCTGACTAAGAACCCTGTCTGTCACTCACGCACAAAACATATTGAGATACGTCATCACTTTTTACGTGATCACCAACAACACGGGGATATCTGTTTAGAGTTTATTGACACAGATCATCAACTAGCAGACATTTTTACAAAACTACTGGCTGAAGATCGTTTTAACGTAATGAGGCGAGAGCTCGGTATACTTGAATTTTTAGATTCATAGTATAGTATGGTAATTTTATTTGATTTTATGATTTGAAACTTAGAAATTTATTTAACTGAAATTATTTTGGGCTACAAGCCTAAAAAGGGTCTGTCTGTCACCACGACTACGGTCGAAGCGAAGCGGTATTTAAGAGTTCCCTGGTGAGCCTCCGTTAGCTGGGACAGTACCCCTACAGCTAAGCCAAAAATAATACACGTTATTAAATATAGGAGTCAAAAGTCATAAAGTTATAATTCACCTACCAAAACTGTATTTATTACCTCGGAAATGCAAGTAACCGAACTCAGTCCGAACTCTGACTGAGTTCTGACCGAACTCAGACCGAGTTCGGTCGGCGCTGTTTACCTTCCAGAACCGAACAGTCTGCCCTAAACCCTTTATAAACCCCTATTCCTCTCATTGTTTCCACACAACAATTCGAGAAATCCTTCCACTACACTCATAAACTCCTTCCTACCCTTCTTTTCAAGTATTCTAGGAGTTCCAATGGGCATCAACTTCATCTTCTTCCTTCCCTTTCAAAGTACTTTTATTTGTTTCTTTTTTTTTCATCCATGGCTCCCAAACGTCAGCGACGATCGGTTGATCCTTCACAAGCTGGATCTTCCTCGTCTAACTACGTTCCTACTAGCCTTTTTAGTCCAGCCAGACCAGTAGGCTCAGATGATTTTGACTCTGGCTTATTTCCTGATAAGGAATATTCTGACCTATGGTTTGACTCATTTTTCGGTCGTAAAATTTGTACTGGAGCTTTTGTTAACTTCACTATTTTTAATGAATACGCTCCCACATTCGACCATCTAGGCTACCGAAACTTTTTCTAAGTAGCCGAAAACATTTTGATAACGCTGTCCGAATGTTTTACTGCAACTTACAGGTAAAACAAAATGGAAACTTTTATTCTTGCGTTGCCGGGCAAGAATTGGAGTTCAGCGCCACTGACATCAGCGAATACTTTTATGTTCCTGATGTAGGTAAAGCTCTTATTGATATTCAACATATTCAATTTCCAGAAGATGTCACTCTTAACTCTTTTAAGGAGTTGCTTTGCCACATTTGTCCTGTTCCTAGAAGGGTCTTCTCAAAAGACCTTAACCAAAATTTTTATAAACTCCATCGTTTCATTTTCTCAGTTCTCCTTCCAAAGAAAGGATCTTCTGATGAGATCACTTTCTTAGAGTTATCTGCTATGTACCATATCCATTTTGGTATTCCTTTCTCTATTCCCAAGACCATGATGGCCTGGATACTAAACTGCAGAAATACAGGACGCAACTTGGTCTATCCTATGCATTTGGCCTCCATCTTTCGCAGGTTTGATATTGATCTTCAAACCTGTGCCTACTCCTCCACTCCCATAGAGCTTAGCAGATCTCGTAGATATCCTGCTCCACCTCTTCCCGCTGGAGCTCAGCCTGCTCCAGATGCTGATGCTGAGGCTCCTCCTCCTGATGCTGCTCCTGCTCCAGCCCCTGCTCAGGGATTTGATCCAGGATTCTATCAGAGGTTTGACGACTTTGTTGCTCTTTCTGTGCAACGTCATCAAAGCTATCTCGACTCGGAGTTCCGCCACATCTACTAGGCTCAGGTGTTGCAGAATGGGATTGCTGATCTTCACTGGAGTCTCTCTCAGGCCCAGCTCATCCAGTTACTATCCTTCCTCACCCAGGCTTCCCAGGTCCTAGGTTCGAAGATGAGGCATGTTTTCCTTAGTTCGATCATACTGCAGCTTACTTTCCTCCTGATGCTCCTGGCGGTGATGACCCTACTATGTGATGCAGACTCAGCTGATGGATAGAGGATAGGATGCTAGATGATAATCTATGCTATGATGTAGTTTGTTTTTGATATGTCTAAACTTATTAGTTAGACATTACTTTTTCTAGCACTTTATGATTGTATCTTTTCTTTTAGTACTTTTAGTGAGACATTCCAGTTTATTTCAGTACTTGTTATCTTTTTATGTATCTCTTTAGCTTCACTTTGTCTGTTTGTGTTGTAAATTGTTGCTTCACACATTACGGGGGAGCCAAAGTCATTTCTCTATTGACAAAGGGGGAGAAGAGTACATACCAATTAAAACAAATCCAAAAGCATACAATCCAAAACAAAACCAACCATGTTTTGTTAAGGTACATTTTATTTATCTATTCTATTTCTTAGATATATTTTGGTATAGACTCAAGTTTTTCAATTATCAAAATAGGGGAGATTGTTGGCCCATTCCATGGTCACACCGATTTTAATAATCGACATAACCTTAAAGTCAATACACAAATATACGAAGAACTGCTGCTAACCATTTCAGCACGTCTGAAATCAATATCAACGAGCATCGTATTGCATCATCAAGCATACATTTCATCAATTTGAAGATTACTTTCATTGGGATCCAGTCCAAGTCTTTTTACAATTTATTCTGTATTTTATCTTTATTGAGTCTAGGACATAAATTGTAAGATCGACTAGGTAATACTGGCTAGGTTAATCTCAGTCCACATTTCTAAAAAGCCTACCTATTCCCATTTTATTTCTACCAAAAACAAAATCAGTTTTGAAACAAAATTTGTCAAATTTTGAATTTCTTCTAGACAGAACTCAAACTGAGTTTGGCACGAGTTCGGTCCGGACTCTGACCGAGTTGGTCAGTTTGAATTCAAATATCCGTTGTCTCCAAATCTGCAAGCAACGTACATATACGAAATATTTGCATCAGAACTCTGCCCGAGTTTGGTCTCAAAAAACACCTATAAATAGGAGAGTTTTCATTTCAAATCACTCATTCATTCTTCATCTTCTCTTCTATTCAAAAAGTGTTTTCACCTGATCAAAAGCTTTCAAATCACACCTAACTTCTCTTAGACAAAAGCCAGTAATATCTACTTCGACTCTAGAGTCTTTGGTATTCAAGAGTTGTAAAGAGGTTGTCCAGTTTACAACAATTATCCTTGTTGTGAGCTGGTCGTGGCGCTCGTCACCAAGCATGGTGTTTGTGAAGTTGTCATGCACTTGTCACCAAGCACGGTGTTGTAAGAGACTGCAAGCTCTCATTTAGCTTTGCCTTAGTAGATTAACATTGAGCAAGAGTACTCAAGACTGGATTAGTCCTCTCAAAGGGATACCATATACATCCCTGTGTCCTGAGTTGATCTCTCTATCTCTTGCTATATTTATTTACTGTCTCTTATTTACTGCCTAATTTTAGCTTAATTTTTAAATTGGTGATTATTTTTTCTGCTGCACACACACTCTATCCACCCCCCTCTAGATGTGCTAAACGTCCTACAGTTTTGATGTAACTCAGTTCCCTGAGATTACATGTGTTATAGATATATGTAGGTTATATATTTTTGACTAGGATTTAGGTTCAGTTCTGATATTATTTGAGTGTTTCATTTTCTAAGTATTGTGAGCCTATATATAGGTTATATAAGGATTGGGTTATATAATATAGTATAGGTTATACATGTATTTGGATTATATATATAGGTTTTTTTGGGAATACATGGTATATATGTATATAGGTTATATGTTTGGGTTATGTGTTTGTATGGGAATGGTTATGTGAAGGCTTCCTTCATATTGTATTCACTTGCATTCACTGCATATTAGCCATAGTCGTGTAATTTACCTTCACATTTCATTTGTACGTTCTGTACACCATCACTCATCACTACTCACTTCACACATCTGCACTCACAATACCTCTTTAGTCTTCACATTTATTGGTTCTGTCCTGCCGCCAATTCTGCATATTATTGACCACCGCACACATGTACTGCAATCTTGGCCATTCATTCACATACTTCACACATCTGCACTCACAATACCTCTTTAGTCTTCACATTTATTGGTTCTGTCCTGCCGCCAATTCTGCATATTATATTGACCACCGCAACATGTACTGCAATCTGGCCATTCATTCACATACTCTT
>JANAVB010003200.1:1452444-1512444 GCA_029216955.1 Iris pallida
ATTATTATATATATTATATATATAATATATATATATATATATTATATATTATATTATATATCTTATATATATATATATGCATGACCTGAAATTGGTCATGTTCAGACCTATCCCCTTGGTTCTGCCTTGTGGACTCAGTCCCAACAAGACACTACATATATGTAGTGTCTTTCATTTTGCATTCATTCATTCACTTTGGTATTGTTCTATCTCAGTGCGTGGTCATTTCCTATTTTTGTTGATTAGCTATATAGATATGATGTATATATGTATATGAGTTACTACTTTTTTTTATATGAGTTATATATATATATAATATATATATATAGATATATAGATAGATATATAAGATATTTGATATATATTATATCAAATATAGATAATATATATTGATATAGTTGTATATATGATATCTAAGTTACTTTAGCCTATGGGGTTAGAATGAGATAGATATAGAGTTTAACCTAGATAGCGAAGAGTTAGCCTTAGATTTAACCAATATTGACCAATAGTCTAGGTGACCTTGTTGACTAGACAGTTGACGAAAACCCTGGATGTTGACTTTGTTGACTAGAAGGTTGACCAGAGTTGACTTTGGGTTGACTTTGACCTAGAGAGACCTAGAATCATGTAGATTGTATTGTATATTTCAATTATTATAATTTGAACTCTTTATAGCGTGTATTGCTCTAGTAGAACTCTGTGACTCCAGTTTGGACATCTCTACATATTAGTTGTTCAGGTTATCAGGCAAGTACATTGTCTGATCATTTTTATTCATGATAGTATCTATATTGCCTGCTTTAGACTACTTTACTTGATGCTGTCATGTTGGTAACACGGATTAGTACTATATGGATCTTTTCATGAGATGTTATCCTCCAGCGGGTGCATCGGGTATTTCATGTTCATGTACTTTATCATGTGCATCATGTACTCCTTGTACTCGAATCTCTTTATGTACACTCATGTGCTCTCACGTACTCTCATGTTCACATGTGCTTCATGTATAACTAACTATCATGTACGTAACATAACTTGACCAGGTCTTTGTGTATTGATTGGGATAGGGGTGAGTAGAAGTGGTTATGTGGTTAATTTCTAATTAGTGTAATCATGTACATATCTGTTAAACCTTCACGTATAATGGAGTTATCTTAGAATAATCATGTGCAAACCTAACCCGATTACATTACCATATTGTGCTCTAAATCACTTATATTTACTTATAGTTCTTATTTTCTATACAACTTTCATGTACTCAGATTTGTCTATTTTAACTGTTCATGTACATCACTCTCTACGAAATTTTATGTATTTCATGTTCTTCATGTACATCTCTCTACAGCGTTTCATGTATTTTATTCTACTGCTTGTTCTATATTTTCTTTCATGTTTTGGATCTGTTTTGGAGATATGTGCTCATTCCTGTCCTGATTGGACCCGTTGATAAAATATTACAGATAACCCAGAGGACCTCTTGTGCTACCCTTTCGAGATGGCGTGGATGACACTTGCGACTTAGACCCTCAGGAGTATCTAGCATGTACTGAGGAGACTACCCTAGTTCCTAAACTAGATTGCTAGGACTTTATCTTACTTGTTTGTATTGTCTTGAGTTTGTATTATTTAGATATTATGTTGTAGTGTTGATAACACTTAGACTTCATTTCTGGCTGTATCTCATTCAGTAGATTTTATATCTATTTTATCATGCCATTTATCAACCTCTAGTTTATGTGATTGAGTTGTATCTTCTGAGATTGTCCTCCATTTGAGAGTATATTATATTGTGTTTAGTTGTGGTTGTGACCTAGAACAACGTTCTACCGCCAATACTGCGGCGTAGGCTGGACTTACTCACGTATATACTCGACATAGTATATATTGTGATATATATATATATATATATATATATATATATATATATATATAACAGCATTCCTGAGATTATATTGTGATGCATATTGACTTGGGTTAGATATCTGAGATTAGAATGTATGGGTATCTATATATATTCATATGTATATGTTATATATAAGTTATGGTTACATATAGTGGTATGTTTCAGCTTGAGAGTTTTTTTGTTATCTGTTATTGATATATAAGTATCTGATCTGACCTGTGAGATATAGATATATGTATTTGTGTGAGTGTTGATATATATATATAATATATATATATATATATATATATATATATATATATATATATATATATATATATATATATATATTTATTTATTTGTGTGAGTGTTGATATATTTTTTTTTTGTGTGAGTGTGATATATATATATATATATATATATATATATATATATATATATTATATATATATATATTTTTATATATCTATATATATATATATATATATTATATATATATATATATATATATATATATATATATATATATATATATATATATATAACTTATGTTATGAGTTATGAATACATGAGAGGTTGGCTAGAACTGTATAAGAGATATATAAATGTGGTATATATATAGGCATATAGGTTATATAGTTGAGGGTTATGTGTATATGTATGGGAATGGGTATGTGAAGGCTTACCTTCACATATATATTAGTATCATATGGGGTGAGGTAAGTATTGTGAGTATATTAGAGAGTTCAGTTGTGAAATATAGGCATAGTATATATATGTTAGAGTATATATAGATGTTAGGCTATATTTGTTGATAGAGTTGTTTGATATGTATCGATTGTACCTTGGTATCTTAGCCTATACCTTGAGATACCTATAGATTGACCTAGAAATGGACTCACTAGGCCTATATGAGTATTTTGACTAGAGTTTGTCCAAACCCTAAATAGTTGACCAAGTTACCTTAGATGTTGACCTAGTTTGACTAGAAGGTTGACCAGAGTTGACCAAGAGTTGACTTTGACCTAGAATCATGTAGAATGTATTATAAACTTCAATTATTATATTTGAACACATTGTAACATGTGTTGCTCTAAATAGGACTTAGTTACTCCGATTCGAACATTTGTTCTCATCAGTCGCTCAGGATATCAGGCGAGTACATGCTTTGATCGTTTTATTCTTGATAAGACTTATATTCTTGCTCTAGACTACCTTACTTGATGCTGTCACGTTGTTATCACGGATTGATACTATATGGATCTTTTCATGAGATGTTATCCCCTCATTGGGTGCATCAGATACTTCATGTCATGTGCTTTTCACGTACATCATGTATTCCTTGTACTCATGTTATTCATGTACACTCATGTGCTCTCATATACTCTCATGTTCACATGTACTTCATGTATAATCAAACCTCATGTATGTAACATAACTTGACTGGGTAGGGTTGTGATCAATTTCTAAGTAGTTTCGTCATGTACAACTCCGTTAACTTAGACATGTGCAACCCAAACCGATTACATAACCATCTTGTGCTCTAAATCACTTATATTCACTTATAGTTCTTATTTTCTATCAACCTTTATGTACTCAGATTTATCTGTATTTACTATTCATGTACATCTTTTTAAAGCGGTTCATGTATTTTATTATATTGCTTGTTCTACATTTTCTGCCATGTTATGAATTGTATGAGAGTTACGTATTTATTCTTGTCCTGACTGGACCTGTTGAAAATATTACATAGAACGAGGAGAATTTTTGCCCCACCTACTATGGAGCTGGTATAGATGATACTTGCGACCTGGACCCTCAGGAGGATCCAGTTTGTGTTGAGGAGAATACCCTATTGCCTAGGCTAGACTACTAGGGCTTTATCTTACTTTTTGTGTTGTCTTTCGAGATGTATTATTCAGATGTTTGTTGTAGTATTGTTTAGCACTTATACTTATGTTCTTCTGGTTGTATCTCTCATTTAAGGATTTTATATCTATCTTATCGTGCTATTATCCATCGTAGATTTGTGATTGAGTTGTACCTTCTGTGTTGTCCTCCGATTGGAGTATATATTCTGTACAGATACATTTATATTGTGTTAGATGTTTGTGACCTAGGACAGCGTTCTACCGTCGACACTGCAACGTAGGCTGGATGTACCCACGGTCCCGTGCCCTTACACTAGGTGCGGGTCATGACAGTTGCAGCGAAACGTTATTTTTACAATCGTTTCATTTCTCTGTTTTTCATCAAAAATTATGCCCCGGGACCAACAATCTCAAAGCTTAATTTTCTACCGATTGAAAACTTTCGTGCTTCGCTAGTCAATCTTAACTTCTCAAAGTTAGACCAATTTGATGGTGAACATTATCAAATATTCAGTTTTCTGATGTTGATCACGTGCTATTTGAGGAGGAATCTACTATTCCAGAAACTGGATCTGCAGCCGTAATTTCTGCGGCTACTAAAACCCAGGCCAAGCGAAGAAGGGACAATAGCATTTGTAGGCTTATGATCCTAAATGCTATGGAAGATTCCCTTGCAGAATCATATTCAAAGAAGACTATTGCCAGAGAGATTTGGGAGTCTCTGAAGAAATTGTACGAGCATGATAAGAACCATAGAAAGATATTTTTAGTTGAAAAATATCTCAAGTGGTTCTTTGAAGACGAGAAGCCAATGCTGCCACAGGTGAAGGAGTTCCTGAAGTTGCAACAGAAGTTGGATAATGAGGCGATTCCCCTCCCCGATAACTTTGTTGTTGGAGGGATCATCTCGAAGCTCCTTGATGGGTGGAGCAAGTTCTATGCAAACATGCATAAGAAGAAGTTGGAGATCACCCTCAAAGATCTCATGCAGGAAATTTTTGTTGAGGACCAGATGAGGGCTCAACTAAAGGTGGACGCTCTGTCCAAACAACTGGCCAACGCCAATCTGGTTCACACTAAGGAACCAAGGGAAAAGCATGCGGCTTCCCACAACAAGAAGAAGGACCCTAACAATCTGAATGTGAAGGGGATTTCCTTCAAGCAAAAGAAGCCAAAGTCTCATATGCTTTATTTCAAGTATGGCAAGAAGGGCAACTTCAAGAGTGAATGCAAAGCGAAGACCAAGCAATCATAGCAAGGTGAGCCTAGCAAGGTTTCTTTGATCACTAACATTGTTACAATGATTGTGCAGGTCACTGCGGTAGGGGCTGAATCTGACTGGTGGGTAGACACTGGGGCCACTTAACATGTCTGTTCCAGCAAGGAGTGGTTCACCACCTATACGCCAACTTCTGAAGTGGTTATGGTGGTGAACCAGGCACAAGCTGAAGTGCTCGGAATCGGAACGGTGGTTTTGAAGCTGACTTCGGGGAAGTCTCTAACGTTTCAAGGTGTGAAGTATGTACATGCTATCGCAAAGAACCTGATCTCGGGAGGCCTACTCTGCAATACAGGCCTCAAGATAGACATCAATGCTGGTCAGATGGTGATGTCCATTAAAAAAATATATTTTGGGAAAGCTTTTTATATCGAAGGAATGTTCAAAATTTAGTTTGTAAATCAATCCAATATAATTAATGTAATCACTCCTTCTGCTTATACTTTTGAGTTGTGGCATAATAGGCCAGGACATGTTCATTGTAAACGAATAAACAGAATGTCTAGTCTAGGACTTATCTCCAATGTGGGGGTAAGGTAGAGAAATATGAAGTTTGTGCTCAAACAAAGATCACAAGGAAACCCTTTCCTCGGGTTAATCGAAGTACAGATCTTCTGGAGTTGGTACACTCCAATATATGTGACTTCAAACATTTCTCTACAAAGGCCAGGATGAAGTATTTTAAAACTTTCATCGAAGACTTCTCAAAGTACGCGTTCGTTTACTTGCTGAAGGCTAAAGTCGAAGCATTCAAGAAGTTCAAGGAGTTCAGGGTCGTGGCTGAACGGCAAGCTGGACAACAACTCAAGAGAATAAGAAGTGACCGAGGTAGAGGGTATCGGTCTCATGAATTTGCATCGTTCTATAAAGAATATAGAATTGTAAATGAGACTACAGCTCCGTACTCTCCTCAATCTAAGGGAGTAGCAGAAAGGAAGAATAGAACGTTGACAGAAATGATTAACTCAATGCTGTTGACTGCGGATCTTCTAAAATGCTACTGGAGAGAAGCTGCATTGACGGCTACTTTTATTCTAAATAGAGTGTCTCATGCAACTTCAAATGTTACTCCTCATGAACTTTGGTTCAAGGTCAGACTTAACTTGAATGTCATTCGAGTGTGGGGGTGTCTGGCATATGTGAAGCTTCCAGATCTGAAGATTCAGAAGCTTGGGACAAGGACTACAAAGACGATCTTCTTGGGTTATGCCGAGAAGAGTGATGCTCGGAGATTTCTTGATATTGAGTCAAATCATATCATTGAATCTCGCGACGCAGAATATTTTGAAGACAAATTTGTAAGGCACAAGAACATTTTTCTTACGGATATTCCGGAGAACAATGAAGGTGTGCAGGAAACTAAAGTTGTCAATGAGGATGTAGTCCAAGAAGATGTTGTTGAAACAACGGTTGAACCAGAACTAGCTGAGCCGTCAGCTAAGCGTGTGAGGAGACCGAAGGACTTCAGAAATGACTTTGTCATATATCATGTGAAAGCAGATCCGCTTACCTATGATGAGGCGATGAATACCAGAGACACAGTTTTCTGGAATAAGGCGATTGACAATGAAATTGATTCCATAAACTCAAATAACACTTGGGTGTTGGTTGATCTTCCTGAAGGAGCGAAACCCATCAGATACAAATGGATCTTCAAGAAGAAGATGAAAGCAGATGGAACTATTGACAAGTTCAAGGCTAGGCTGGTAGCCAAAGGGTTTTCTCAGAAGCAGGAGATCGACTACTTTGACACGTATACTCCAGTAGCCCGGATGACCACCATCAGAGTGTTGATTGCTCTCGCAGTAATACATAAGATGGATACATCAGATGGATGTGAAAATGGCTTTCCTAAGTGGCGAGCTGACCGAAGAGATTTACATACAACAGCCAGAGGAATTTATCATCAAGGGTCTTGAAGATAAAGTCTGAAAGTTGGTGAAATCCTTATACGGTCTTAAATAGGCTCCCAAGATATGGCATGAGAAGTTTGACAAGATTATAAGGTCAAATGGCTACAGGGTTAGCAAGACAGATAAGTATGTTTACATAAAGTTTGTTGATGGAAGAGGTCTGATCGCTTATCTATACATGGACGACATGCTGATCCTAGGTATGGATATGGGATGTGTCACGGAGACAAAGAAGTTCATCTCGAGCAAGATCAGTATGAATGACTTGAGGAAAGCAGATGTGATCTTAGGGATCAAGATCATCTGGACAGACACTGGACTAGCGTGTCACAGTCTCATTATATTGAGAAGATGATCACACGCTATCGGTATCAGGATCTTCCAGGGATCGATACGCCTTACAGTTGTGATCTGAAGTTGAAGCCTAATTCAGAAATAAGCATCAGGCAGCTGGAGTACACAAGCGTTATCGGGAGTTTAATGTATGCTACTACTGCCACAAGGCCTGACATAGCTTTTGTCGTGGGAATGTTGAGTCGTTTTACGAGCAACCCAGACATTGGGCACTGGAAAGCTGTGAAACTGTCACGACCCGTACCCGCTTTTTGAACGCGAGCTCGTGAGCAAGCCAGCTACGCATCAAGCAGACTCCAGCCCGACTCGAATACGTAAACGCTGTCAAAAGCATGGTTGTCATGCCCCAGTACCGAAATACGGAGACGGACTAGGCCAGCTACTCCATATGAGGTACGTAACATCATACGGCGATCGTGGCTGTCGAGAGACTAGGGGTACATGCTACAATCAAGTCTCCTATGGTCCCACAGAGTTCTATGTCTCAATCAATCAAATCACATCAGCAATTAAATGAACATTAAAGATAAAGCAGTAAGGCGTCCCCGATGCTTCATCAAAATGATCATGAGAGACTAGCTTTATAATTTAGCTATCTCAGAGAGTCAGGAGTACAAAATTGTACATAGCTACAGTCTGTTTATTTACAATTCTGTACTGACACAAAATATCAAGTAATCCGGCTAACAGGTGCCGGTGGCTAAACGCCGTACAAAGTAAAGGCGTGAGTGGTGGAGAAGAAACCCACTCGAGTCCCCGAACCGCCATGCTCCTAGTATGCACCATGGATGTCAGGGAGGAAGATCGTGTCCTCAGGCTCTGCTACGAGATCTGGCCAAACAAAACCAGCGGGATCAGTCCCGAAAAGCAAGTACCGCCAAAGGGGCACAAGAGTTAAGATTAAAACCCAGTTAATAGAATGATTGATAATAGTAATACTTATGCTACTATTATAGGGTAGCGCTACATCTTCGAACCCATATGGCACCCTTACAACCAAACAAGGACAAAAGGTGCCGCATGGAGTCGGAACGTGTCGTACTCTATAACTTTTGCATAAGTTAAAAGGTATAAACAATAAAATCCCCTGATCGTGACTTCGGTCGATAGCCTATCGCAGCACAATAACCAACCCAACAATCAAACAAGAACATAGGTTGGATCATGTACCATGATAGACTATGTTCCTCAGTCATTCACAGAAGTAGCACTTCACAACCAGAATAAGTCTTCCGTTCATAACTTCGGTCTACAGCCTGTCATAGTACGATAACCAACCCAACAATCAAATAAGAACATGGGTTGGATCACGTACCATGACAGTCCGCTTCTCTCAGTTATTCACGGAAGGTAATAGGATACAAGCAAGTCATTTTTTATGGCCAATCAAGTCTACGAGTTTCTAGTAGGACGAGGTTATCCTCGCATCATGTTATTTAGAAATCCTCAGATCGTATCTTTCCAGCAAGGCTAGCCAACCCAGGGGTTCGCGTAGACAGGTGTTATTGGGCACAGGTCCCTCGTAAGGCCACCTTGCCAAAACATATAATATATATCATGAATTAATCGGATACAGTCATCCACTCATTGCAGATGACACCGTATCCGTGGAGACCAGCCGGCGCGTCAAGACAATATCTCAAGGCGGTTGGTGTAACACGATCTCGGGATTCTACCCTCCCCATGCATCTAGTATATTTAGTTGCCTAGTTTAACCCTAGGTCAATTCTTGGACTCACATGCTGTGTCCTGCATGATTATCCTCCTAAAAGGTCGTACTTTAGTACGAATACCCTAAGTGAGGATCCATGTCAATCAGTATGTCAATATGTTCTACCCTCCTTAGTGTAATGCATCATTGCAAATACGCCACGTGGAGTTACGAGTCATTTGTCGAGCATGAACAAGAACTGGGACATTCAAGTACATGTATCAGGTGGGAATACTTTGTTCACCGAGGTCACATTAGTGCTCACATCATGCTCAGGACAAAAGGCGTAAGGATATATAGCACACACAAACATTCACCTATATATATATATATATATATATATATATATATATATATATAAGCACTATAATATAAGAAAATATAAAATATAAAGAGAGCCCAGGTCAGAATGCGCATGGTCAGGATGCACAGGGGTCAAAACGCGCAGGGGTAGAGTGCACTGGAGCCAAGCGCGCTGGGTCGGAGCGCGCTGGAGTCAAGCGCGCAGGGTTAGATTGCGCAGGGATTAGACTGCGCAGCGGTTAAATAGCGCAGGGGATGGATTGTGCCGGAGTCGGGTTGTGCATGGATCAGGTTGCGCAGGGAATGGATTGCGCTGAAGTCAAGCGCGCACAGATTGACTTGCGCTGGATCGGATGGCGCTGGAGCTAAGGAGTGCCAGCGCAGTTCAGCTCAGCGTAATGCGCTGGCCGAGGGGTTACGCAATTCGTCAAGAGACGAGCTGCGCAGTTCAACCTTGCGCTAAAGAGCGCAGGTTGAAGGGTCTTCTCCTCCAGGCCGAGAGCATCCTCAAGAGCACCAAAAACTTCCAATTCTCATAACTTGACCAAATCAAAACCAAATCTAGGTTTTCAAAGTTCTAATCTTGAGTAAAATTGAATTCTCTTCCACATGGAAGCATCAAAACCCACAAAACCCCAACAAAAATAGATCAAAACCAAGGAAATTCGAAAATGATTAATACTTAGATCTACAAAAATCAAAGCTTCAAAATGAAAATTTCCAAGTTCTAAACTAGTATAGGTTGAGGAGAAGAACATATTTTGACAAGTAATTTTGTAAGAAACATTGACAAAAATTTATGGATCCATCTCTTGAGCAAGTTGGTACTTGCCTTGGTTGGTGGAGGAAATAAATGAGAGAAAATAATGAGAGGAGAGAGAATGAGATGAGTTATATATAAAGATCTTGAACCCAAGGGTTCATGATGAACCATTGGTGAACCAAAAATAGGTTACCCAAATGAGCCAAAACTGTAGGCCCAAATGCAGAAAATAAATTACGAATTAATATTTTGTCGAATATTTTGGGAAATGCATGAAGAATTACTGCATAATAAATATAGTATAAATACAAGGTAAATACAATTTATCGGTTTACGTATTGAAATACGTATTCCAGGATCGGGGAGTGACAATGGTAAACTGCCAAATCATGGAAAAACAAATCTATATCTCAAATCTATAATAAATATACGAAACTTGAATGAACACTAAGGGTCATGGTCTGCAGCCCACTGGCATATATGTCCGATAAGACTCAAAGAATATAACAAGAGTCTCTAAAATGAATCAATAAGCAAGATATCTCATGATAAGAAATGTAAAGCATGAAAAGAAAACTATATAATATCACTGACAAATACCTGAATCATGCATAACAATCATCTACCATCCCGCTCCGCTAACTAACTCTATGCCGTCGCTAAACCTGAAGAGATCATCAGGTCCTCAGGGGACATAGCAAGATACATAAAAACATGCCTATCTAGCAGTTTAATCATGCATAAACTATAAACAGGATATAAGCAATGAATAAGACATATGCATGGCAAGAGACTACGACCGAAACTGCTAACCAGTGACTAACGACAAGTGGCTACTGACGGGTGATTATGAACTGGAATACAAGAACAACTACACGTAACTGAACTGCTGGATGAACAAGCGAACACGAGATCAATGAATACCAAACCCTCGCCCCGAGTGAACTCACAGGTTTGAACTAATCACTAACCCTCGCCCCGAGTGTGGACTCACAGGTTAGTTCATGACAAGGCACCCTCGTCCCGAGTGTAGACTCTCTGGTGCAAATAAACAAGTCAACATCCTCGTCTCGAGTGTGGACTCACGGATGTAAACCGATCAAGGCGAACACCCTTGTCTCGAGTGTGGACTCTTTGGTGCAAACGGTTAACCTTCGTCCCGAGTGTGGACTCTCTGGTTGAGGAAACGATAACAAGGATTTAGCAGTTCAATTACACGTACTCGTTCTATGACACAAATCAGTCAAGGTACAAGTAACGGCAAGATACAACTCAGTCAAGACCCAGGTAAGGACAACTCTAATATGAACTCATAAGGTGAACAAGCTAGGCATATCTACATTATCAAGTCATGAAGATGATATACAAGCAAGTCAATGAACTAGTGAACATGGTATGAAGAACATATATAAATCAAGTCGACTAGAGAACTGATAATAACATATAAATCCATAGAACTAGGGTAACTAAATGATAAGAAAATAATCACAAAAAAAACTATAAGCATAAAAATGAACTGTAGAGGGAGGCAAGGTATCTTACCTGGTTGTAGCGCGAAGATCCAATAATATACCGTCAACTGGTACGCCATAAAGTCCAAATCTTACAACTGTCTCTGAAAGCTAAAATAGACATTGCTAATATTCTTAGAATAGTAAAATTAGCTATGATTGCATGTCCTTAAGTCCAATTCTAGATACAGGGGCAAAACGATAATTTTGGGTCAAAATGGTGTCCGCCGTTGGACCCGCTTTGCACCGAAAAGTGTGCCAGAGTCAATGGTCTCTAAAGTCATCAAACTACATGTCCACAGATTTGTTTTGATAATACGAACCCAATCGTATGTCCAAAGTTGAATTTTGACGGGTCGTGCACAAAATCGTCCGTTGAATCGGATCGTGAGGCCCGCAAAACGACGATCCGATCAACTGTCTCAGAATTGGACCAAACTTGGCATACACTTTGACCTCAAAAGACTTCCAATACAACCTGCCTATCAACTCTTGCTTGCATTACTATCCTATTATATGAGGAAACTCATAGATACACAGTTATCTACACGATTATGTTTGCCATTAAAATCGTTTGATTGCAAATCTTAATACAAACAGAACAGTGTTACAATATAGGACTTAGATGTAGTCCTAGGAGTACACTTTTGTTTAATCTGGGTCCTAAGTGCCAATGGAGTGAGTGGTAATGCATTGACTCCGTTGACGGGCTGACGACGGTTATCGGTTCTCTGAAGGTGTAGATTGCTCTGGGTGCTGGAGCTGGCTGAGAGGAGGAGGACGTTGAGTGTCTGTATCTGCCTCTCTGATGATCTCTATCTGGATTGTTCGTATGTATGTCTCTGTGTGTGTCTGTAAGGAGGGGATGATTCCTCCATTTATAGCTGGGCAGGTTGGCTGCCCATGCGTGCATATGTAGGATGCGTCGGTGCGTGGGGATGCCACGTGGAGATTGCTGATGGAGGTACACGGATGATGCGCCCTACTCATGAGGTTGAATTCTTCATACTACTGTTGTGAGCCGGTACGTAGCAGAGGAGAAGATCTTTCTGTTGCTGAGATCTTGGATGAGTTGAGTCAAAGGACACGTGTCGTCGACCCATGGCTCGGAGATCTCTGATTTGGTGGGGGGAATGATTTGGTGGGATGCACCTTGGATTGTGCGCATGATGAGATTTTGGCTCGTGACCTTTAGGAGTCACGAGCCGTTCTGGGCGCATGGCTTTTGAGGCGCATGCGAGCGACTTTTTTTCTGTCTTTCGGGATCAGAGATCAGTCTGGGGCGCATAGCTTTTGAGGCGCATGCAATGCTTCAACTGGAGACTCTTCTTCTGTCTTTAGGGATTAGTGAAGGGTCTGAGGCGCATGGCTTTCGAGGCGCATGCAGGTTTGGGCGCATAGCCGCGGAGGCACATACGGGTGGTCGAGTGGCCACGTGGCAGTAGCCGTCGGGATAGAGTCATGATGATGCTGACGTTGTGGACGCTTCGTCTTCTGCAAAAGCTGTCAGCCGTTCAGACTTGGGAAGGCGTGCTGCCAACTCTGTCAGTTCAGCATTTAATGTTGGTGACATTCGATGGACAGCTGAATGGGCACGTCGGTTGACGTTCCACTAGGCATATGGAGGCGCATCCCCTTTGATACGCTTGGTACAGGGCGCATCTGTGGGAGGCACTTGGTGTTTGAAGGGGTGTGATGCGCTATCCAGCCGGCGCATCCGATACGTCTTTAATGGTGTGGCTGTTTCGCTTCTCGAGTGCCTTTAAATAGCCGTTTGGCTGAAGTCGAGGCGTCCGGTTCATCCATTTAATGTGAGTTTATTGCTCGGAACTCGGAGAGCCATCCACTTGGCACGTGGGTTTGATCTGCCCGGCCTATAAATAGTGGCATGGAGAGAAGGTTTGTCTCTCATTCCCTCACGTCTTTCCAATATGAACTCAGGTTCTCGGGTGCATTCTGTTGACGAAGTGCTCCCGAGGGTGAAGATGAGACGCCATGTTGTCATTGATGCTCTTGAAGGTGACTGTTACATCCAAAAGACGGAGTCGAGGGCTTCTGAGGCAGGCGGAAGGTGCCTGTTGCATCCAAAGATGGGGATGCTCGGGCCTCGTCTCCGTTGTTCCGGAAGAGCCGTAGATCGGAATGGCGGTGCTAGGCTCTCTCTTCCTTCAAAGTGGGTGCTGTCCACTTTGATTGTGTTGAAAGTTGCTCCTTTTGTCATAATTTCGATCACGGTCTTCCTTGGTCTTTGGAGGCTCTTTCGAAGCCTCCCCTGGCCACAGCTTTGCGGTGCTCTTCTCTTCCTTGGTTCCAGCCAGAGGGTTAAATGCTTTATGTATCGAAGCATTTATCAGGCGAGCCTGATTGGAAGAGCGGCACATAACTGGGCTCTGCTCGGCCAGGTGAGCCTGGTTGGAAGAATAACTGGGCTGCTGAAGGGATGCACATAACTGAGCTGCTGAAGAGATGGCGGGATGTGCCTGGTTGGAGGCGCATGACATCTGCTGCGCCTAACTGGCAGCGCATGGTGACTGCTGCGCCTATCTGGAGGCGCATGGTGGTCGTTGGCAGTAGACTTAGGATCTTTCCTTTATAAAAATTCTCCTTTGTACAACCTTTTCTAGACATGTAATAGACTTTTATATATAAATAAAAAGTCCTTCTTCAAATGTCTATGGTTATTGACTTTGCTGTGAAGTGTTCTGTGCGAGTCCTGGCGCATGTAGTGTCTGGCGCATGGTCTTTCTGGTTGTGAAATTCCATGCTTCTACAAGACCCCCTTCAAAGTTTTCAAAACTTTTGAATAAGTTTTGGAATACTTTGAATAAGAAGCATGGCGATCAGGGCGCATGACTGTTGAGGCGCATGCCTGTTCAGCCGCATGCTCTTCTCAATTAATGAATTCGATAATACCTCGGTAACCGAAAAGATTAATGATGATCTTTTGTATTTATCTGCTGCTATCTTCACAAGACCCGAGGCGACGGCTGAGATCACTCGTCATTGGTTCACGCGTGCGACCACGGCCTATAAATATGTGAGAGGTGGAGAGAGAGAGAGTTCTTCTACTCTGTGCCTTTGCCTCCTTTAGAGTTCTTTCTTCAAAACCCTAACTTCTTCCTCTCTGTTAGAATGGCTCCCAAGACTCCTCGCGGCGGTGCCGGCAAAGGAAAGGGGAAGGAGAAGGAGCCCGTAGAGGCTGTCGTGAGTGACATTCCTCGCCCGCCTGTCGAAGTTCGGCCGGCGGTAGTCGGTGAGCTTTATTGTCTCCTATCGATGTTGAGAACTTTTCCGCCGACGTGCATAGGCCCAGGCCTTTATCATGCACCGTGGCTTTAATTGCTGACGTGCATGGGTTTTACACCCTGATGATGTGCCGAAGCCTTCGCTGACGCGCATGGGCTCACGCCTTGATGATGCGCCGAGGCTCTACCGCTGCCGCGCATGGGTTTATACCCTGATGATGTGCTGAGGCTCCTTTTTTAGATGCGCTTAATACGCGCATCTGACGAGCATGAAGCTCCGATCTTTGTGTTGTCTCTAATATCTTTGCATTTTTTTGTATCAGTGTCGATGACTATCCCACTCTTGAACGAAGTGCTCCTGGACGCTGCATTCTGTCAGATAGGAGTAGATTATGATGAAGAGGTGATAAACCCTGCTCAAGCGGCAATTATGTTGGATCAGCATCCCGAAAGAATGATTCAAATTCGGGAACAATATTACGGGTTCCTTAAACGGATGATGGAATGTGGCGTTCTGAAATCCGCCACTTCCGATAAAGTGACCTTCTTAAAGCCCGAGTTCCTGTTCGGGGATCGCCTTTCTTCTAATGAAGCCCAGGTGCTGAAGGTCAAAGAAGACTGGTTCTTTACAGCCAGGGGCGTGCATATGACCGTCAGGCAGCTTGAACGTCAATGGCCTTTGTTAACTTTCTGTCGACTTGCTTCTAAAAGGAGAATGTCCTGGGACATTACTCCATCTCAAGGAGGAGCGGTAACAGGCGTCATCAGAATTGATTCTTCTTCTGATCAGAGGGATACTCTGGTCGCCTCGCGAGCTGGTACCTCTTACATCTGGCGGACTTTTCGTCCTGGGAGTATTTATAGCGATGTTCCCGTCAATACTTTTGCCCTGGGTGCCTCGACTTTTGCTCGTCGCATGTTGTTGATGGAACAATCATACCCCAAGGGAGAATTTCGGGTAGAGGGTTGGTGTCATTATGTTTCAAAATGGGACAAACTGACACACTGGATCCTGTCGCGGTTTTAGACTGAGCTCCAAGAGGTTGGGCTGACCGCCGCGATCTGCGCCACTCAGGCAGGTATAGAGATTAACAGGCACATGTTCCTTGTGCTTTTGGAAATGTTTGATACCCATACCGGGACCTTCTTCACTCCAGTGGGGGAGCTAGGGCTCGCGCTTCATGAGATGTACGAGGTATCGAAACTCCCCTGGGGATCGGAACCTTACGAGAAGTACTTCCCGACCAATGAAGAATTCCAGGTCTTGGGAGACAAAGCTGATGAGAAGTAGCGAGTCATCACTACTATATGCAGAAGAAGGACAGGGGCGAGATGCAGCCTCATGTGACTGCTTGGAGAGATCACATCTTTAGGCATGACAAAGAGGAACCTTCTCACTTTTCTACCCCGCCGGCACTTTTTCGTAAAGAGGTGCTTTCTGAAATGAGCAGGTTAGGCGAGAAGAATCCCTTGGAGAGCGAGGACCAGCAGTCGGTTGAACGCTCCTATAGCTGTTTTTGGCATCTCACCTATCGGATGTCGCCAAAAGCAGTATTAGTCGCGTATCTTATGATTTGGCTCCGGGACCACATCTTTTCAGGCGGGTCTGGCTCTGTAGAGAGGGTGACTCGAAACTTAATTCTGCCGGCCGTGAAGTTAGCCTTCGGCCGTCCTTTAGCTTTACTCCCCGCAATGGTGTGTAACCTGTTGCGGGGTCTTCGAGAGTTTGCAGGAGATGTCGTTCACGAGCGGGGCAAAAACAACAACTTCTTGCGTGCCGAACTGCCGTTTCATTATTTGATGGGGTGGTTAATTTTGTACCATCCCAATGTGATGAGCCCGGGTTCGGAGGAAGACTACAGGTCCGGAGATGCATTCCTCCGGCGTTTCCACCAGAGGAATTGGTTACACACTGGTGTTCCTGTTTGCAGAAAAGTTTTATCCCATCTTCAGGGATGGGAGATCGCCAAAGTTGGTCCTGTCTTCTCCGATTTTGAGGCCAACGAAGATCTGGTGGACTCGGGTGAGGATGCCACCACTCTGTCTCCATGGGGATTCCGCTGGTTGCAAAGTATCCGGCTGTCCCATTTAGTATATCGGAACAGGAACCAGTGTTACCTGGAACCATATCTGCCGAGCTATTTTGCGAGGCAATTCGGGTACGCCCAGTTGATGTTGGATAATCCCAGTATCACCTTGGGGTACGCTGGAAGTTTGCTGGATGGTGCACGAGCTTGGCATTACTATAATGCCGGATGTACTGGAGCCCGCTTTACGCTCCCCGTCCAGAATCCGCGGCCGCCGATTCTCTACTCAGCCGCCAGATTTTACTGTGCTATGGCTGCTCCGTCCACCGGATATGATAGGGAGACTAGTTTTATTGCAGGCACCCATTTAGCGGCGGGTGCACACTTTGGCGAAGGCTCGGTCGTACCGTCCGCCCGAGTTGGGTCGAGGCGCCCCCGTCGTATCTACCGGGGGTCAGGGAAGTCCCTCGGTTGATCAAACGAAAAGGGGTGCAGATACAAAAGTCGACTCTCCTGTATCAAAAAAGCAGAAGAGGGCGTCGTCACCGACGGTGTCCTCGGACTCCGCATCTGCAGAGGTAAGATGTTCTGTAAGGTTTGATTTTAAGTTCAGCTCCTTATGTAATCATGCTTTTCCCCTTGTTATGTAGGAGCCGCTGATAAGAAAGCCTCGTACTCCAAAATTTGGTGGGAGCAGGCCAAAGGAGATGGTGGGCTCGTCTGACATGCGTATTCCACCTACTATGATATCTCCCATGGAGGAGAATACCGAGGGTGTTGCTGTAGAGATTCCAGCCTCTCCGGATTATGTCAGACGGGAAGCTGAGGATGCAGCAGCTTCCGAGAAGATGAAGGCCACAGCGTCGGCCTTGGATGATGTTGCCGCGGATCCGTAAGAGTCTACTGTGGGGGCAACAGATATGGTTGAGGTAGAGGAGAGGGTTGATTCCCCTCCTTATCATGATGAGGGGAGGTCGGCTAGATCATTGCCGAGTCCTACCCCGGCTTCAACCGTGGTAGTTGAGGCGGCTACCGATCAGGAGGTAGCGACAGATTCTGTCCCAGTGGAGGGACTTGATGACGAGACCCGTCTGCCGGTCACAACTGCTGAGGCGGGTCAAGAGACGAGTGATAATTTCCCCATTCTGCCAAGGGAAGTACCAGTTGTCGATAGGACGTTGGGGGTAGAAGAGGTGGCCGTTGACGTCGGTGGTTCCTCCGGGCTTGAGAATGGCGAGGGTGTGGAACCCTCTGTTGTCCCTCCTACTTGGGGTACTATTTCGATGCCTGCGCGGGCTTCCTCTGTTCCTTCGGCTCCTCGGGCTAGCAGTGCAGCCCCCGTTGATGAAGAGCTCATTGATACTGAGGTTCAAGCCTCGCAGGTTGAGGTTGGCGGATCTTCTTCCGGTCCGCAAACTGCTGTAGCTCCTCCAACTCCTGCTATGAGGCCGCAGGTCCTGGCGAATGCAGACGAGTATGTGAAATTCCTCGTCGAGGGGGTATACAAAATACTGCAGAAGGGTGTATCTGCTGTGATGGATGCCAATGGGAGCTTTACAACGGCAAAAACTTTGGCAATGCCCTGTATCGAGCTGATCCGCATTCACCAAGGCCACGACCATATGGCCGAAATTCTGGAGGCTTCGGTGATCGAGCTGGACGAGCGGCTTGCGGAACTTCAGCGCATCCAGCAAAATGACCTCTCCGTCCTGATAGATGCGGAGAAGGGGAAGCTGATTGCCGAGATCGAGTCTTCATACCCGGCCACTGTGGGCCTTTGGGAGCGCGAGGTGGCTGAGACTGAGGCTGCGGTAGAGCAGTTGTCTCAGTCCAAGAAGACGACGATAGAAGCGCGAGATGCGTTGGATGCTAACATCGTAGAGATCGACATCCAGATGCACCGTCTTGAGGACCAACGGGCCCGACTCCAGTTAGATGTCGAGCGTGTCTGGGCTGAACACGCAGCATTCAAGAAGGATGAAGCGACTTTTACTCAGCGGACTCTTGCCTTGGCGCAGCAGCGACAACAGCTTGATGAGAAGCATGCGAGTGATACTTCCGCTGGGGCTGTTGAATTGATGCGCCAAGAAGCTGAGCGACGAGTCCTGGCGACTGTGGAGGCCCGCACAGCCGACTTAAGACTTCGAGTCAGGGAGCTCTCAGCCCATCCTGGGGAGGTTCAGGGACCGTAGCTTTTCCCTTTTTTATGTTCTTTTGCAACCCTTTGCTGGGGGATAGTGTAGTTTTTTCTACTCTCTCTTTTCAGAAAATAAAAAAGTACGCAACTTTTTTGTGATGTGTTCATTTTTTTGTTATTATGAACCTGATGATTTGTGTGGACCTATTATCTTTTGCGCACCTTGGGTTTTAAGCACAGATAATAAGTTTGAAGGAACCGACATGTTTTCTCAGAGGTAATGTGGACGTGGCAATCATTAGGGTTCAAATGATAGAATCATCCTACTCAAAGGTGTGATGGACGTGGCAGGAATGATCCTGAGGGATACGCTAAACAACTCAGAGGTGATGTGGACATGGAAGTTCTGCGATCAATGTACGACAACGCAGGGGTTGTTTGTACGAGATGTTTACTCAGAGAAAATATGGACGTGGTAAACATGAAGGGTAGCGTCGGCTTACGTAGCGTAAGAGTCCGCTTTGTAGGGTGTAGAAGAACAACTCAGAGGTAATGTGGACGTGGTTGTCTTTCTACCGAAGGATGCCACGGAACAGCTGGGTTCCAGAGGCGTATGAGTTTGTGGAAGGAGATTGTGTGTGAGCCCTGATGATTGGGCCCACAGATCCTCTTTTGGAAAAGTACATGTCTGAAGGATGTCAAGAATAGTACTTCTTTAGGAACTTGCCATTGATGGGCATCATGAACAAGTCCCCATTGGGTTTGGCGAGGCGGTAAGCACCGTTTGAGTATACCGTCTCTATGATGAAAGGTCCTTCCCACTTGGGCTCGAACTTTCCTGGTGTTTTGTGAGTTAACACCATCGGCCTCCTGACTGCCAGAACCAGATCACCAACTTGGAAAGTCCTCTGTTTGACCCTCTTGTTGAAAGCCTGTGATATACGGGCTTGGTAGAGTTCGATGCGTTGTTGAGCTAGGAGACGCTTCTCATCGAGTGCCTCCAGTTCCCGCAGACGACGACGTTGATTGTCTTCTTCTGTGAGTTTGTTTGTTATTACTACGCGGAGTGAGGGTATCTGGATCTCGAGAGGCAGTACCGCTTCGCTTCCGTAGACCAGGGAGAATGGTGTGTTGCCTGTCGGGGTTCGTACCGTTGTGCGGTAGGCCCAAAGGCATTGGCCAAGCTTTTTATCCCAGTCGTGTTTATTGGACGACACGACCTTTTTGAGTAGCCTGACGATGGTTTTGTTGAACGCCTCTGCTAACCCGTTTGCTGCCGGATTATAGGCGATGGATGCCACATTTTGAATGCGGTTCTTGTCACAGAACCTGCTAAAAATGTGGCTGATAAACTGAGGACCGTTTTCATGAATGATCCGCCGGGGTACTCTAAAACGGTAAATGACATGGTGTTTGATAAAGCTGACCACCCTGGAGCTCTTTACTTCCGCCAATGGGACTGCTTCTGCCCATTTGGAGAAGTAATCGGTGATGGCCAGGATGAAGCGGTGTCCTCTTGATGAAGGAGGGGTGATAGGTCTCACAATATCCATGCCCCAGGCTTCGAAGGGCCAGGAGGCGACTGTAGGATGTAGTGGTTCAGACGGTGTATGTATGAAGTCAGCATGGAGTTGGCATTCGTGACACTTCTTAGCATATTCAACAGCGTCGGCGGCCATGGTTGGCCAGTAGTAGCCCATACGTCGCAGTCGATCCTGTAACTTAGGACCGGGTTGATGAGCTCCGCAAGTTCCGTCATGAGCTTCTCGGAGGGCTTCGGCTGCTTCTTTGTTGGACAGGCATCGAAGGAGGAGCCCATCGAAGGAACGTCGGTACAGCGTTTTAGTAGCTGTGTCGTAGTAGAATCGAAGAGAGCGTCTCCTGACTGAGACGGATTCCTTCGGGTCCTCTGGAAGAATTCCGTAGACAGCAAAGTCGATAAACGGAAACCTCCAGTCTCGGATATTAACACCAGTGTTCGTCGGCATGGCGTGGGCTACTTGCAAGTACAGGTTGTTTCTGGGACAAATCAAGTCTCGGCCTGTTACCGTGACATAGTGTTGAGTCCCAAAGGGCGCTGCCAATGAGGCTGCGAGGCCAGCCAGAGCGTCAGCCTCCAAATTTTGTAGACGAGGCACGTGTTCGATGAAGAACCCGGTGAAGGTTGAAATGATGTTCAATGCAACTTCATGGTAAGGGATCAGATCTTCATGGCAAACCTCGTACTGTCCTCGAATCTGGTTCACGACGAGTTTTGAGTCACTGTAGGCTTCCAGATGGTCCACCCCCAGCTGTTGTGCGAGTTGGAGTCCCATGACGAGTGCGTTGTACTCGGCAACATTGTTGGAGCACGGCTTCGAAAGGGAGTAAGCACGCTGGATGACCAGCTGATCGGGGGAGACTAAGACTACCCCCACTCCTGCGATGATTTGGCCTTTGGGGCCTGTTCTCGAAGCGCCATCGAAAAATATCCGCCAAACGGAGCTTCCTTCGGTGACGTTGGATTCTTGGACCTCATCCGGGATGTCTTCATAGAGTTTTGAGGATTCTGGGATGGGATGTGCAGCTAAAAAGTCAGCCAGAGCTTGACCTTTAACAGCTTTTTGCGGGACAAACACCATATTATATGGTGTTAGCAAAATTGCCCATGTGGCTAGCCAGGAGTTTAATGATCCTGGCTTCGTCATGAGGACTCTGAGTGGATTGACTCGGGAAATGACATGAATTGTCTGGCCCGAGACATAATGACGAGTCTTCTGGATGGCAAACACCAAAGCCAAGCACTCCTTTTCAACGGGGTTGTACCGGTGTTCGGCCCCGATGAGCGTTCGACTGAGGTAGTAGATTGCTTGCTCATAGCCTGTATCGCTATTTTGAGCCAGCAGAGCGCCAAGGAAATGATCCATGGCACGGACGTAAAGAAGAAATAGTTTGCCCGCGACAGGTGCCACCAGGACTGGTGGGCTCGTCAAGTAGGCTTTGATGTCGTCGAAAGCCTTCTGGCACTCCTCTGTCCAGACATAAGAGACTCCCTTCTTCATGAGCTGAGTGAAGGGTTGACATTTATCGGAAAGGTTTGCTATGAACCTCCGGATGTATGCCAGACGTCCCTGCAAGCCTCGAAGTTCTCGAAGATTCTTCGGAGGGTCCATGTTGAGGATGGCTTTGGTCTTCTCGGGATCAACATGAATGCCTTTCGCCGTGATGACAAAGCCCAAGAATTTACCGCTAGAAACCCCCAGGAAGGATTTAGCGGGGTTCATTTTGAGTTGATGTGCCCGCATGAGATCGAAGACTGTCTTCAAATCCTGTAGGTGATCTCCTTTGAGGCGGCTCTTGACTGTGATGTCGTCAACATAGCATCCGACTGTTTTGCGAAGATGTTGACGGAAGATGGTGCTCATAGCTCGTTGGTATGTTGCACCGGCGTTTTTCAAGCCGAAGGGCATTACTGTGTAGCAGAAAACACCCTTTAGAGTCCTGAATGACGTGTGTTTCGCGTCATAGGGGAACATCTTGATTTGATTGTAGCCTGAATACCTATCCATGAAGGACATGCGTTCAAAACCACATGTGTTGTCGATCATCACGTCGGTGATCGGAAGCGGGAATTCGTCCTTCGGGCAAGCAGAATTGAGGTCCCTGAAGTCGATACAGACTCGTATCTTCCCGTTCTTCTTGGTGATAGGTACGACGTTGGCTACCCAATCTGGGTGTTGTTCCTCACGGATGAAGCCAATAGTCAAGAGTTTGTCCACCTCCTGATCGATGGCATTCATGATGTCCGGACGGAAACGTCGTTGTTGTTGTTTGATAGGTTTGGCATCAGGTAAGATGTTCAACCTATGCATTGCGATCTGTGGATCGAGTCCCGGCATGTCTTCGTAGCTCCAGACGAAGACGTCGATATACTCTTTAGCCAGCTGTATTAAAGCCTCTCGGTCTTCTCCTTCTAGGCTTTTGCTGACGAAGATGGGTTTGGAAGAAGATCCATCCCCAAGGTCGATCTGCTCGACTTCGTCTTCGGTGGGAGGTTCACGTAACTCAAAACGAGACTCCCATTGCTCTCCTAGGCGTTGAGCCCAGGGTTCTTCTTCGAAGGGTTCCGGCGTTTGGTCTTCGCCTTCACCTTTTTGAGGTTGTGCTGACGTCATGTTAGCTGACAGCACTTTCCTGAAGACTGATCCGATACTGGTATCAGAATCCCAAGTCGACGATTCGGACGAGTGGAAATGTTCTACGTCTTCTACGTCTGAGCTCTCTGGGGTTGATGGTGGCGTGACATAGCCTATCCCCCGTCGAGTTTTGTTGTAGTAGTTTTGCGGCCTTCCTTTGGGTGTTGAACACTGGAGAGGGAGAGGTCGACCCTTGCCATAGTTTAGGCCTTTGTTGCTTTTCAAGTCGTAGCCCATCTTTTGGATGATGTGCTTTGCTGTATCCGTATACCGATAAACTTGTACTCTGCCGGTATCAGGTTCAGGCTCAAGTGGCGGGAGGTCTTGATGACGCTCGACTTTGCCAAAAATGGAGGATCTTTCGTCTCGGCTTCGTGGAGGGTTTATGAAACAGACTCCTTGAGACGGGACTACTCGGTTTACATTATGGACGGTCGTTATTTGTGTTTGCAACGACCGTAGAGCGTGATCTAATGTATACATGGCATTCCAATATGGAAGACAAGAATAATTAAAAGACACTCTATTATTGATGAAGTACGAGATTTTATCCTGCGGGATTACATTGTCTAAGGAGGGTGCATCTACATCAGCAGAGATATATTCGCCAAGCTCTTCGTCTGTAAGCACTGGGGCTGGATCAGGAGAGTCTACCACAGCTTTGATCTTGGGGTCTGAGAGGGTTATGTGAGCCCTCTCTGGCATCTTGGATGACTGCGGGGGCTTGCCCTTGAGACGCACCTTCAGAGGTGCCTCAACTGTGCCTCCTGTGAGTGGTGTCTTCCCCTGTAATTTCACCAGGGGAGCCGATGTTTGAGGCGGCTTTCCTTTGAGGCGTATCTTCAGGGGAGCCTCAAGAGTCGGTGCTTTCCCGGATAGCTTGATGCTCATTGGAGGCGCCTTCTGGGGTGGTTTGCCCTTCAGTCGGATCTTCAGTGGAGCATCTGGATTCGTCTCAGGCTCCGTGTCCGGCTCAGTTGCCGTCTCAGCCTCATCATCAGCATCGTTGGCTTCCTCCTCGTCAAGTGGCTTGTACAAATCGGAATCGGTGAAGTAAGCCTCAATCCCTTTGAAAGGAACGATGTCTGCGAACTTCGTCCAGATGACGCCGTTGGTAGATACATATTTCATGCATTGGTGGAGCGTGGAAGGCACCACCATGTACTCATGTAGCCATGGTCGACCGAACAGGATGTTGTAGTTGACCTCGGCATCCACCACATAACAAGTCACCTCAGTTTTGAGGTTGCCTATGTGACACTTCAGTCGAATCTTGCCCAGTGGATCGCTTTTGCTAGCGTTGAAGCCACTGATGGTTGTGTTGGAGGGCGCCAGCCGGTACATTGGGATCCCCAATTTTGACATCAGTGCCTTCGGGATGATATTGAGGGAAGACCCTGGATCGATCTGAATCCGGCTCTCCTTGACTGAACCGATGTACCCCGTATAATACAGTGGTCGGTTATGTCGGTGGTGCTTGAGCAGCATGTCTTGTTGGGTGAAGGTTATGTTTGGGATAATTTCCTCCGCACAATGACCGTGCGCACAAGTAGTTGGGAGGTCTTCAGGCTGCTTGACCTGACTGAGAAAGGATTCAGTGTCCTTCAGAGCTTCGCAGAGAGCTTCTCGGGAGTCTTTGGAAAGACGCAGGAGCTCGAACAAAGATAAGCGCACAGGAGTACTGGCCAGTTGTGCCAGTATGTCAAAGTTGTGGGGCTTGGCTAGCCCCGAAGCATTCTCCTTCCGTAGAGGTCTGTTGAAACGAGCCTCCACCTGCTTCTGCTTATTGGCTGCTGAGGGTTTAGACGGGCCCTCCTCAGGGATTGTGCCAGGAGGCACCACCTCGGCGGCAGCTTCGCCGGGCTGAGCGTTCTGTTGTACACGCGTCTGCACTGGAAGTGCCTCTTCTGTTGAAGAAGAGACCGTACGGCAAGACTTGATCTTCCTGTCTTTTGATTTGGAAGTAGAGCGTACCTCCGGTTGAGTCACCTCGGAGATGAGGTCGGGGTGAACCCATAGGACCTCTCATCGAGATGTGGTGAGTGGGATGAGTCCACTCACATTGTCGCGGGTAGGTGGCAAGTTCACCATCTCCATTGTCGCCTTAGGGATGGGGACGACGCCATCTTGTGTGGTGGTCGGCGGCAAGGTGCCGAACTGAAGTGATACCACATTGGCTGATACCGTCTTCTCTTCATAGTCGACGGAGATTACATCGACATTGATCATGCGCTGGATATAATTCTTGAGGACGTAGCAGTCCTTGGTCGGGTGTCCGACAAACCGATGGTAGTGACAGTACCTCGGGTTGTCCACTTTCCCAACTTTATCAGGCCGCTTTGGGTCCGGGAGCTTGATCTTGTCACCCTGCTTCAGTATTTCGAAGAGTTGCAGGGTGTCTTCGTCATTGAATGAATACACCTCCTTGGGTCTCGGCGCCAGTAGAGGTTTCTGAGTAGGCGCAGATGCGCCCTTCGAGGCATTAACAGTCAATGCCTGTTTCCCCTTTGCTTCTCGCCCGGAGTTGTTGGCTGCTGACTTTTTTCCCTTATCTTTAAAGGCGGGGAAGTTGACACCCAGAAGACGTGCATTGGCCGTCTTTTTTTTCTGCGGCTTCAGCTTCGATGATGAGGGAGCTCCAGTCGGGAGGGAGAGTAGAGTTGAGCCAGAGCTTCACTGTGGGCAGCATGTTCATGCTGCAAGAGGAGAGGAGCGCATGCTCTGGCATGCCTGGAGGTAGCCTGAAGCAGGCTTGTCGGAAGCGTTCGATGAACACCCGAACCGTTTCTTTCTCCTTCTGGCGAATCTCTATGAGAGATGCCATCGTCATGTCCTTCCCGTCGTCGTAGAAGCGATCGAGAAAGAGGCGCGTCAAGTCGTCGAAGGACGATATAGAATTGTCGGGGAGGCTGCAGTACCAGTCATACGCCACCCCTTTTAGGGCTCCAACAAAGATGCTGGTGAGGAGTGCGTCCTCCTTTGGGAGATGCCCCATTTGTGACTGGAAATATGTCAGGTATCGACACGGAGAGTCCTTCCCATCGTATGGTGTGAGTGTTTGTGGTTTATATTTTGGAGGATAAACCACCTTGTTCCACTCGAGGGGATAAGGCTGGGGAATGCCCATCTTCTGGCGCTCCTCTTGCCTATTTTTGGACTCGAAGCGCTCCCGCAGGTCCTTGATCATTTCGACCACATCCTCCGTGGAGCTAGGAGTCGGGAAAGGTGGCACTATCTGAAGCAGAGCGTTTGAGGGTTCCGATGTCCGAGGTGCTTCTGTGTCGGAGGGTACCCGTTGAAGGGGTACACTCGACACCCCATTAACTCCTGGGTCGGGACCGGTTGAAGGTGTTCTGGTCAAAGCCGACCGAATATCAAACACTGCTTGAGTCAGTGCTTGCATAGAGGCAGAGAGGGTTTTGAGTCCTCCTCTAATGAGTCTATGCACTGAACATTGTCCTGCGGTGGTGCATTAGACTCGACATCATCTCCAGCCATGTATACTGTCCTGACATGGCCAGGAGTGGATGGATTGGTTGAGGCTTCGCTCTCGGCCTCACTTTTATGTAGGGGAGTCACCTCTCCTGGTGTTTCACCTTGGTCACCCCCAGTCACGTTCTGGAGGTCATTCTCGACGGGTGCATCTGTCAGGGCCTGATTGTCCTCGACTCCGTCTTGAAGGGCCTCTTCGTCTCTACCCCCAGCTGTGTCCTGAGGGACATCTTCGTTTCGAGGCACTTCTGGGAGGCTGACTTCGCCTCGAGGATGAAGATCCGTCGCAGCTGTGCTTTGGACATCTTCGTCTTCGGAAGGAATCTCAACAAGGGATTGACTACCCCCAGCTTCCTCCAAGAACTTCTTCTTTGACCGAGTGCCTTCGAACACCCCGGAGGTCGAGACTGTTGCCTTGGTTTTCCTTGGCTGGCTTTTGGAATTACCAGTCGTCTTCCGGAGAGATGAGGAGTTGGAGACCACATTGCATGAAGCAACTCTTGGCTCTTCTTCTGTTGACACCTTCTTCCCAAGGCGATGTCGGAGGGGTGTCGATGACTGCAGTCGCTGGAAGACTGACTGCCTTGGTGGTACTGTCGTCTTGCCATAGCAGTTGATAGTAACCACCGCACAAGTATGCCCCATGAGAGGCTCATCGTGCTTGTTGGTCGACTCTCCTGACCGGCGCTTGTGAGTGATCACATTACGCAGGTCGTTGGAGGAGAGTGCTACCCTTACACCCCCTTCAGGCACATGGCAAGGCCAAACGTCGGGGCGGACAGGTGAGTGCTGCGCCCCCTGATCTAACGCCAAGCAGGCATCATGATCAGTAGTGGGGGAACAACAACATTTGGAGTGACTTGAACGGACCTTAAACGCACAACCAGAGGAGGCACGGGAGTTCAAGACCACTGAATTAGCCGCACTCGACTTGGTTATGCACGCAGTGGATGCGCCCAAGTGAGATGAGGACTTTGAAGATCGACTCGTCTTTGGTGCCGAAGCACCTGAGTCGACCTTGTACAGCTTGACATCGGCACCGCGCGTGATTGTGAGCACGTACCTCTGGCCTGCTGCTGGCATAGCACGCTTGTGGCGCATGGCCCGTGCCACCTTGGATCTTTTTGTACTAGCCCGCTGGGGCGTATAGTACTCAGTATCCAAATTCTCCTCGCCATTACAGCGAGTGAGTCTGTCAAAGACAGAGACTTTTTGTGGTGCATCAGAGGTGATGTGTGGGGCTTTGGCTGCGCCCCTGCTCCGTCGACGCATCTTCCTCGCCTCAGAGAGAGATGGCTGGGGAATGTGGTCAGCTGCACGTTTCCCCGAGAGATGCGCTGCATCAGCGGGCGCACCATGGTTGCTGAGAATGTCAGCAGGAAGGGAGGGCTGGATTGGCACATCCCCTTCAGTGGTGGTGCCCGAGGCGTCGACCTTGCGCACCCAGACGCGGCGGGTCTTCTTCGGCTTCGGCAGCCGCTTCGAAGGACTCGCGCTTCTTTCAGAAATAAACTCCTCATACGCCTGTTGATTGAGGCGCACGACCAGCGTCTTGTGGGAGGAGCCCACCTTCACATCGTCGGCCTATGACACGACTTTCTCGGAAGAGGAGAAAGAAGTCTCCAGCAGAGTCGCCAGCTTGTTTGCCATTAAAATCGTTCGATTGCAAATCTTAATACAAACAGAACAGTGTTACAATATAGGACTTAGATGTAGTCCTAGGAGTACACTTTTGTTTAATCTGGGTCCTAAGTGCCAATGGAGTGAGTGGTAATGCGTTGACTCCGTTGACGGGCTGACAACGGTTATCGGTTCTCTGAAGGTGTAGATTGCTCTGGGTGCTGGAGCTGGCTGAGAGGCGAAAGACGTTGAGTGTCTGTATCTGCCTCTCTGATGATCTCTGTCTGGATTGTTCGTATGTATGTCTCTGTGTGCGTCTGTAAGGAGGGGATGATTCCTCCATTTATAGCTGGGCAGGTTGGCTGCCCATGCGCGCATATATAGGATGCGCCGGTGCGTAGGAATACCACGTGGAGATTGCTGATGGAGGCGCACGGATGATGCGCCCTACTCGTCAGGTTGAATTCTTCATACTGCTGTTGTGAGCCGGCACGTAGCAGAGGAGAAGATCTTTCTGTTGCTGAGATCTTGGATGAGTTGAGTCAAAGGACACGTGTCGTCGACCCATGGCTCAGAGATCTCTGATTTGGTGGGGGGAATGATTTGGTGGGATGCGCCTTGGATTGGGCGCATGATGAGATTTTGGCTCGTGACCTTTAGGAGTCACGAGCCGTTCTGGGCGCATGGCTTTTGAGGCGCATGCGAGCGACTTTCCTTCTGTCTTTCGGGATCAGAGATCAGTCTGGGGCGCATGGCTTTTGAGGCGCATGCAATGCTTCAACTGGAGACTCTTCTTTTGTCTTTAGGGATCAGTGAAGGGTCTGAGGCGCATGGCTTTCGAGGCGCATGCAGGTTTGGGCGCATGGCCGCGGAGGCACATGCGGGTGGTCGAGTGGCCACGTGGCAGTAGCCGTCGGGATAGAGTCATGATGATGCTGACGTTGTGGATGCTTCGTCTTCTGCAAAAGCTGTCAGCCGTTCAGACTTGGGAAGGCGTGCTGCCAACTCTGTCAGTTCAGCATTTAATGTTGGTGACATTCAATGGACAGCTGAGTGGGCGCGTCGGTTGACGTTCCACTAGGCGTATGGGGGCGCATTCCCTTTGATGCGCTCGGTACAGGGCGCATCTGTGGGAGGCGCTTGGTGTTTGAAGGGGTGTGATGCGCTGTCCAGCCGGCGCATCCGACACGTCTTTAATGATGTAGCTGTTTTGCTTCTCGAGTGCCTTTAAATAGCCGTTTGGCTGAAGTCGAGGCGTCCGGTTCATCCATTTAATGTGAGTTCATTGCTCGAAACTCGGAGAGCCATCCACTTGGCATATGGATTTTATCTGCCCGGTCTATAAATAGTGGCATGGAGAGAAGGTTTGTCTCTCATTCCCTCACGTCTTTCCAATATGAACTCAGGTTCTCGGGTGCATTCTGTTGACGAAGTGCTCCCGAGGGTGAAGATGAGACGCCATGTTGTCATTGATGCTCTTGAAGGTGACTGTTACATCCAAAAGACGGAGTCGAGGGCTTCTGAGGCAGGCGGAAGGTGCCTGTTGCATCCAAAGATGGGGATGCTCGGGCCTCGTCTCCGTTGTTCCGGAAGAGCCGTAGATCGGAATGGCGGTGCTAGGCTCTCTCTTCCTTCAAAGAGGGTGCTGCCCACTTTGATTGTGTTGAAAGTTGCTCCTTTCGCCGTGATTTCGATCACGGTCTTCCTTGGTCTTTGGAGGCTCTTTCGAAGCCTCCCCTGGCCACAGCTTTGCGGTGCTCTTCTCTTCCTTGGTTCCAGCCAGAGGGTTAAATGCTTTATGTGTCGAAGCATTTATCAGGCGAGCCTGATTGGAAGAGCGGCACATAACTGGGCTCTGCTCGGCCAGGTGAGCCTGGTTGGAAGAATAACTGGGCTGCTGAAGGGATGCACATAACTGAGCTGCTGAAGAGATGGCGGGATGCGCCTGGTTGGAGGCGCATGACATCTGCTGCGCCTAACTGGCAGCGCATGGTGACTGCTGCGCCTATCTGGAGGTGCATGGTGGTCGTTGGCAGTAGACTTAGGATCTTTCCTTTGTAGAAATTCTCCTTTGTACAACCTTTTCTAGACATGTAATAGACTTTTATATATAAATAAAAAGTCCTTCTTCAAATGTCTATGGTTATTGACTTTGCTGTGAAGTGTTCTGTGCGAGTCCTGGCGCATGTAGTGTCTGGCGCATGGTCTTTCTGGTTGTGAAATTCCATGCTTCTACAAGACCCCCTTCAAAATTTTCAAAACTTTTAAATAAGTTTTGGAATACTTTGAATAAGAAGCATGGCGATCAGGGCGCATGACTGTTGGGGCGCATGCCTGTTCAGTCGCATGCTCTTCTCAATTAATGAATTTGATAATGCCTCGGTAACCGAAAAGATTAATGATGATCTTTTGGTTTTATCTACTGCTATCTTCACAAGACCCGAGGCGACGGCTGAGATCACTCGTCATCGGTTCACGCGTGCGACCACGGCCTATAAATAGGTGAGAGGTGGAGAGAGAGAGAGTTCTTCTACTCTGTGCCTTTGCCTCCTTTAGAGTTCTTTCTTCAAAACCCTAACTTCTTCCTCTCTGTTAGAATGGCTCCCAAGACTCCTCGCGGCGGTGCCGGCAAAGGAAAGGGGAAGGAGAAGGAGCCCGTAGAGGCTGTCGTGAGTGACATTCCTCGCCCGCCTGTCGAAGTTCGGCCGGCGGTAGTCGGTGAGCTTTATTGTCTCATATCGATGTTGAGAACTTTCCCGCCGACGTGCATAGGCCCAGGCCTTTATCATGCACCGTGGCTTTAATTGCTAACGCGCATGGGTTTTACACCCTAATGATGCGCCGAAGCCTTCGCTGACGCGCATGGGCTCACGCCTTGATGATGCGCCGAGGCTCTACCGCTGCCGCGCATGGGTTTATACCCTGATGATGCGCTGAGGCTCCTTTTTCAGATGCGCTTAATACGCGCATCTGACGATCATGAAGCTCCGATCTTTGTGTTGTCTCTAATATCTTTGCATTTTTTTGTGTCAGTGTCGATGACTATCCCACTCTTGAACGAAGTGCTCCTGGACGCTGCATTCTGTCAGATGGGAGTAGATTATGATGAAGAGGTGATAAACCCTGCTCAAGCGGCTATTATGTTGGATCAGCATCCCGAAAGAATGATTCAAATTTGGGAACAACATCACGGGTTCCTTAAACGGATGATGGAACGTGGCGTTCTGAAATCTGCCACTTCCTATAAAGTGACCTTCTTAAAGCCCGAGTTCCTGTTCGGGGACCGCCTTTCTTCTACTAAAGCCCAGGTGCTGAAGGTCAAAGAAGACTGGTTCTTTACAGCCAGGGGCGTGCATATGACCGTCAGGCAGCTTGAACGTCAATGGCCTTTGTTAACTTTCTGTCGACTTCCTTCTAAAAGGAGAATGTCCTGGGAAACCCTAGGGTTCGAAAATCATGCCATATATATAGGAGAATTTGGATAGGATCGATTTGTTGATAGGATTGGATTGGATCCTATTTGAATCTGGACGAAAATTAACTACAGGGGTTTAAAGGGTTGGCCGAAATCTAATATTTGAATTTCTATAAGCTCTATCTAAAGGATTTGGATGGATTTGTATTTAGGTTGAGCTCATATACGAAAATAGGGGTCGTGGATGTGATCAAATTTGAAAACAGAAGTGAAGCAGTTGAGAATTGAATCTCAACTTCTATATAAACCCCTGCCACTTTGGATATTAACAACCCTACACTTTCTATTGATGTTTATGTAAAATAGAATAATTCAATAAAATAATGAAGGAGCCCAAGTTTTAAATATTTTCTAAAATAAGAAAAAGAAAATTGGTCTAGGGGTTTACAGAAACGGGTTATGAGATATCTCAAGAAGACTCAAACATATGCACTGCACTACAGCAGAGATCTGCCGGTAGTGGAAGGCTTCAGTGATGCCTGCTGGTGCTCAGAATTGGAGAGTGAGAGGTCCACATGTGGATTCATTTTCACAATAGGTGGAGATACTATATCGTGGAAGTCGAAGAAGCAGACTATGCTATAGTGCCCCGTTCTGTTCAGTAAATCGGAGGAATCGAACGCCGACGGCGTTCAGACTTAGCCTTGTAACGGCTACTCGAAGACTCGCTCGGTCAAGACGACTCCTCGCTCAGGTGGGGTAGTTTCGGTGAACTTGCATTATCTCAGCCTTCACATAATAAATCACATTTTTTTAATTTGCACAAGTTAGGCTTGATAATAAAAGAGACGCATCCACATAGCTAAGGGAATAATCCCGACGGATCGGAACGTATTAGAACATGGAAAAAGGTCCCACGGTTTGCTTAAAAGTTTGCTCAGTGTGCTTTTAAAATGACACTCGGTCCTTCGTCCCGTGGCTTGGGAGAAGGAAGTTGGCCTAATTTGCTAAGTTGCCACAATGCTGGAATTAGCCTAAGTCGTAGGCATCGCCCGCATGAATGCTTGATTAAGCATGCACGGTCCCCTCATCCAAGGCTTGGCATAGCTGTAGCTCCCCTTCCCGAAAATTTTGAAATATTATTATTATTTATTTTATTTAAATGGTAATTTTTAGATTTTTATAAATAATTAATTAGTTAATTATTACGGTAGAGATTTTAGTCATTGTTAGGAATTTGAGTACAAGGTGACTAGAAATCATGGCACGGATAGTGCAGTAGCGTGCTTTGACTAGTGTATTAGCCATGGTTAGGGAGGCACGACCCATAGAATTGAAAGTATTTCAAGGAATCGTAGGTATGGAACACTGATAAAACTACATCTTCGTTGACCTCTTTAGACCTTATGTCAACATAAGGTAGAGTATTTGATAGCATATCACATCTGAACCATGGAACCAAGGGTTTACCACAGTCAGAGTATACAGGCAAGGCATAATTCTCGGTAAAATGACTTCAGACGTGATCACAAGTTTAGGATACTATAGAGGATAGGAAAATGCCCTGTATGTCCCATAAGACCCAAAGCCAATACTAGTAGAAGTTCAGTAAGTTGGGTAGCATATCTCCCAACCTAGCATTCCGTGGTCCTTGTGATCTATTGACGGGGTAATTGACTGACACTAATAGGTTTACCTAGAATATAGAATTTAGAGGTCCATAACCCATTAGTCGACCAAGGCCTTATGGATAATAAGATAGTAGAAAAAATGTATAAGCAAGAACACCAGGTAAGGTTTTGATTATCTCAAAACTCGAAACTACTTGTGCCTCATTTTCAAAAAAAAATCTCGCATGCTTGTATTTTGACTATCTTGACCAATGCTGCTATTACAACCTAGTTTTGCAAGCTTACTCTTTATCGAGCTTGATTCAAGACATATGTTTATTGGGGATGCCTACTAACATATTCTCTAATCAGAATCGATATATTAAGGTCTGATCAACCGTAGTGCACTCGGTTCGCTCTCTCTCCGATTAACCTACGTGGATTGAGATGTAGATGTCTCTAGGATCTCATTCGCGACTGCATTGACAATTCTTCTTGAATTATACATTCGCCTTTGAATCACGTAATTGTATTCAGTGACATCATTCTTGAACCCTTTATTGTTTTTGTCTTTCACTAATTTGGAAAGACAAAAACTCGTAATTGGTAGATAGATACGGAGTATCCCCCATGGTTGTGATAGTTGTATACACAAGTGTAGCTACCATTGGCCAGCCATGTGACTAGAACCTTGCCTTGAGTTACTCGTTCTCCTTTTGACCCCCAAACTGCTATTGGGACCTCCTAGCCATCTGAATTTGAGAATGATTCGGGTTTTATCCTTAGTCAAAATGCCAACCTAGGAGACTATCTATGCTCAAGAAACCAATTGTCGTGGGTCTCTAATTATTTGCTTGAAGCTTGCTTTAACTAGCAACCCTTAAGCCTTTTCTTCGACCAAAGCCCACAGTTTAGACATGGGATGAATAGACAAAGGTAAGGACAATCATTTACCATGACTGAGGTAGACACCCATCCTGGGATTGGTTTCCAACAAATATTATCCTAGTCATGTAAATTTTATTATTAAGACCTAACTAGTATTGGAAGACCACAGTCACTAGCTTAGCCAATACCATAGCTTAAATACCCTGTCATATTATTATTTGCCATTAAAATCTTTTTATTGTAATTTTAATTACAAAAAGAACAGTGTTACAATGTAGAACTTAGATGTAGTCCTAGGAGAACACTTTCATTTATCTGGGTCCCTATGTCGATGGAGCGAGTGGTAATGCGTTGACTCCGTTGACGATCTGACGACGGTTCTCGGTTCTCTGAAGGTCTGAGTTGCTCTGGGTGCTGGAGTTTGCAGATGGGAAGAAGACGTTGAGTGTCTCTTTCGATCTTGGTGGATGATAACTCTGATGCTTTTTTCTGTCTGTGTACGTATGTATATTACGTTGTCCGTATCTGTATAAGAAGAAAATGATCCCTCTATTTATAGCTTGCAGGCTGGCTGCTCATGCGTACATATGTAGGATGCGCCTATACATGGGGACGCCACGTGGTTGAAGCTGCAGGAGGCGCATGGTGATGCACCATCATTTGTGGGTTGAATCCTTTATGCTGCATTTGTGAATTTGACACGTAGCAGGGGAGAGGATCTTTCTGTTGCTGAGATCTTGGGTGATTAGCACCCCTTCATAGGCTGAATTGAGTCAAAGGACACGTGGCGCATGCCCATTGCTCAAAGATCTCAGATTTGGTAGAGAGTGATCTGATAGGATGCGCCAGGGATCGGGCGCATGAGAAGACTATGGCTCATAACCTTCAGGAGTCATGAACCAGTCTGGGCGCACGGCTTTTGAGGCGCATGCGAGTCTTCAGGCGCATGGCCGCTGAGGCGCATGCGAGTGGTTGGTCGGCCACATGGGTCGTAACCGTCGGAGGAAAGTAATGATGATGCTGATGTCAATGACGCTTTGTCTTCTGAAAAAGCTGCTAACTGTCCAGTCTTTGGGGGACGTGCTGCCAACTCTGTCACTTGAGCATTAATTGCTTGATGGGTAACAAGCCATAGTGGGCACACGGGTCCATGTTGATTAGGACGCATAGATCTGTGCTCTGTTGGGCGTATCCATACGGAGCGCTTTGGAACCGACGGGCGCGTCTCTACGATGTGCGGTGTCTGACCGGCGCATTCGTTTGCATGATGCATCTTTATTGGTCCGACTTTTGTGTTCTTTAAGTGCTTTAAATAGCCGTTTTGACTTGGCTGTATTCGAAGCATCAGGTTCATCACCATTAATGCAAATTCATTGCACGGGATTCGGAGCGTCCGCCACTTGGCGCATGGGTTTGATTTGCCCGGCCTATAAATAGTGGCAAGGAGAGAGTTTGCCTTTTGTTCTCTCACGTCTTTTCGAATGAACTTGTTTGCTTGAGCACATTCTGTTGACGAGATGCTCCTGAGGGTGAAGATACGGCACATTGTCTTCATTCATGCACTCGTGAAGGTGACTGTTACATCCAAAAGTCGGGGTCGGGGGCTTCTAAGGCAGGCGGAAGGTGCATGTTGTATCCAAAGATCAGGATGCTCGAGCCCTGTCTCCGTTATGCTGGAAGAGCCACAGATCAGAATTATGGTGCTCCCGGCTTTGGAGGCTCTTTCTTCTGCCAGAGTGGGTGTTGCCCATTCTGGTTGTTTGAAAGCTGCTCCTTTAGCCGCGGATCGATTGCGGTGCTCTCCACTTTCTTGGGCTTTGGAGAGCTCTTCCTCCTGCAAGAGTGGAGTTGATCGCCCACTCCTGTTCTGTTAAATAAATGCTTCATTAGTTGAAGCATTTGATCGGGTCGAAGTAAGGCGCATATGCTGAGACTTTATGATGCGCATAACTGAGACGCTGAAGAGATGCGCCTGACTGAAATGCTGAAGGCTGCGCCTGACTGAGACGCTAAATAGACACGCCTAACTGAGACGTTGAAGAGATACGCCTGACTGGGACGTTGAAGTGATGCATCTGACTGATGATGCGCCTGGTGGGGGGCCCATGGCAGTTTGCTGCGCCTGGCTATAGTCTTAGGATCTTTCTTTTTGTAGAATTTCTCCTTTGTAAAGCCTTTCTTTAGAAATGTAATAGACTTTTATATGAAATAAAAATCATTTTGATGTCTATACTTTTGGTGTCTTGCTGTGCCAAGTACTTCGTTTGAGCTCCCTGGCGCATGTAGTGTTAGACGTATAGAAATTTCGGCCTGTGGATGTGCCTGAAATTCCATGCTTCTATAAGACCCCCTTCAAACTTTTCAAAACTTTCTGTCAAGTTTTGGAATACTTTGAATAAGAAGCATGGTGTTGACTTCAAAGGGGCGCATGACTGTTCGGGCGCATGGTTACTCCGCGCATCATTGATGGGGCGCATGCACCTCTTAGTTAATGCAAATGATAATGTTTCGAAGTAATCAACAAAAGATTAATGATGATCTTTTTAGATTATTTGCAGTTATTATTTCACAGAACCCCAGCGGTGGCTGACGTCACTCCTCATCGGTTTCTGCGTATGCCTAAGCCTATAAATAGGCATTTGATGGAGAGAGAGAGTTCTTCTTCTCTTTGCTTTCTTCTTCTCTAGAGTTCTTCTTTCGAAAAATCCTAACTTCTTCTTTCACGAGATGGCCCCCAAAACCCCTCGCGGTGGTGCTGGCAAGGGGAAGGAGCCTGCAGAGTTCGTCGAGGAGGACGCTCCTGTCACCATTGTGACTCCGGCCGACGTTCGGCCTGCGGTAACGGGTGGGTGTGGTCTCCCAACTTTTTTTTAGACGAGTCTGGGGCACACGAATGAGTTGCATCATGTTGTTGTGCCCTAACCCTTCGTCGCTGACGCGCATAGACTTCTGTCCTGTTAATGCGCTGAGGCTATTCCACCGACGCGCATGGGTTTAGACCCTGATTATGTGCCGAGCTTTTACTGCTGACGCACATGGGTTTAGACCTTGATGATGCGCCGAGGCTTCACTGCTGATGCACATGGGTTTAGACCCTGATAATGTGTCGAAGCTTTACCGTTGACGCGTATGGGTTTAGACCCAGATGATGTGCCGAAGCTTTACCGCTGACGCGCATGGGTCTAGACCTTGATGATGCGCCGAAGCTTTACCGCTGACGCGCATGGGTCTAGACCCTGATGATGCGCCAGGCTGCTTGACACACCCAATATTTTGTCTTCATGTTGTCTGACTTTTGTCTTTGCTTGTGTCAGTGTCGATGACTATCCCTTTGCTGAATGAAGTCCTTCTGGATGCTTCTCTCTGCCAAATGGGGGTTGATTTCGACGAGGAGGTTATTAACCCCGCGAAGGCTGCTATCCTATTGAATCAGCCTTCCGAGAGAATATTGCAAATCCGGGATCAGTCGCCTGTTTTTCTCCAGAGTATGATGGAGAGCAGCAAACTAAAATCCGCTGAGTCCGAGGATGCAACTTTCTTGAAACCTACCTTTCTGTTTGGTGACCGCTTGACCTCTACCGAAGCGAAGGTACTGAAGATCAAGGAAGACTGGTTCTCCTCTGCGAAGGGCATGGTTCTGTACATACGACAGCTTGAACGTTAATTGTCGCTGATGGCCTTCCACCGTTTGGCTTCCAAGAGAAGGATGCCATGGAAACTTACTCCTTTTCAAGGAGGGGCAATGGGGGGTACCCTTTCGATTGATGTTACTTCGAATCAAAGGGATACTTTTGCCGCCTCGCGAACCGGGACCTCGTTCAATTGCCGAACTTTGCGCCCTGGGAGCCTTTATAGTGATGTCCCTAATGACACATTTGCCTTTGGTGCTTCGACCATTGAAAATCGGATGCTAACATCGAAAGTTATGTATCCGAAAGGTGGCTTTAGGATTGAAGGTTGGTGTCACCACGTGCCAAAGTGGGATGAGCTGACCTTTTGGGTTTTATCGAAGTTCAAGGCTGAGCTTAAAGAGATTGGGCTGACTGCCGCTATCCGTGCCACACAGGCGGGCGTGGACCTTAACAAGCATATGTTCCTTGCACTCCTGGAAATGTTCAATACCCAGACTGGTACTTTCTTTACTTCAGTGGGGGAGTTGGGATTGGCTCTCCATGAGATGTACGAGGTGTCCAAGCTTCCCTGGGGCTCAGAACCGTACGAAGAATATTTCCTAACAAATGAAGAGATCCTTGTTCTGGAAAACAAAGATCCGGAGATGATGGCTTTTTTCAAAGAGGTGGCAAGCTATCATTATCTGATGTAACGGAAGGACAAAGGCAAGTCACAGCCTCATGTGACTACTTGGAGGGATTACGTCTTCAAGTAGGACCTGGCGGACTCTTCGAAGATTCGGTTTACGACTCCGTAGGGGCTGAAACCCGCGGAAGTAACCTCCGAAATGAGCCGACTAGGCGAGAAGGCCCCCCCGTTCAAATGAGAGTGGCAAAAATGTATACAGCTATTTCTGGCATTACGTGCACCGGATGTCATCCAAGGCAGCGTTGGCTACATACTTGATGATATGGCTCCGGGACTGTGTGTTCTCAGGTGGGTCAGGCTCTGTGGAGAGGGTGACCCGAAACCTCATTTTGCCAGCAGTGAAACTGGTTTTTGGTCGCCCTTTGGCTCTTCTCTCCGCAATGGTGTGTAACCTGCTGCGGGGTTTGAGAGATTTTACTGACGATATGGCCTATGAGAGGGGCAGAAAAGACAACTTACCCCGAGCTGAACTACCATTCTATTATCTGATGGGATGGTTAATTCTGCATCCCCCGAACGTGATGAGTCCGGGTCCTAAAGATGATCACATTGAAGGTGACGCCTTTATCCGACGCTTCTATAAGAGGAAGTGGCTGCACACCGGCGTCCCCGTCTGTAGGAGAGTTTTGTCTTATCTTCAAGGGTGGGAGATCGTCAAGGTCAGTCCCATCTTCAAAGATTTCGAGGCTGACCAAGATTTGGAAGACTCCGGTGAGGATGCGATCACTCTGCCGAAATGGGGGTTTCGTTGGTTACAAAGTATTCGGCCTTCCCACTTGGTTTACCGCAACCAAAATAAGTATTATCTGGAGCCGTATTTGCCAAGTCGACTTGCTCGCCAGTTTGGTTATACCCAGCTAATGTTACAGAACCCTAGTAACAGTCTGGGGTTTGCTGGAAGTTTACTGGATAGATCTCGGGGTTGGCAATATTATAATGCCGGGTGCACTGGGGTTCGTTTCAATACACCAGTTCACAACCCTCGACCACAGATCCTGTATTCGGCTGTTAAGCTATATTGTGCCATGAATACTGTACCTCCTGAATATGACAGGGAGACTAGTTTCATCATTGGAACTCGGCTAGAGGCTACGAAGAACATATTGGCGGCGGCCCAGTCATATCGTCCACCAGAGTTGGCGGGATATCGGGCTGCTGCTACAACGTCAACGGAAGGCACTCGGAAAGATCCTCCAGCTGGAAAGAGGCGGGCTGACGCAGAAGCCGGTTCATCTGTACCAAAATGGCCGAGAAAAGTGACGACTCCAAAGGCGGGAGCTACGGAGTGCCGCCTGTAACGCCAATGGAATCAGTTCCTGCTGAGGTAAAGACGTCCCCCATAGTCTGGCTCATTCTGTCATTTTTGTGATATATGCTTTTTTTGTAGGAACCTTTGAAAAGGAGACCCCGAACTCCAAAATCGGGTGCTAGCAGACCAAATGAGGTGGCAGGCTCATCTGAAGAGCGCATTCCGCCGATTGTGATGTCTCCCGTGGAGGAGAATCCGGACGATGTCGTTCCTGCGAAAATTTTAGTATCTCTAGATTATGTTGGAAGGGAAGCTGAGGATGCAGCAATTGTCGAGAGGGTACAAGCCACCGTGGGGGCCTCTGACATTGAGGATCCAGCCGATACGGGGCTTCCAGATAAGGAAGTGGAGTGGAGTTCATCCTCTTCAGACGACGTTCCTCCAGAGATGAGTGAGCCTGTTGCGGGAGCAACAGACATGGTTGAAACAGAGGAGAGGGTTGATTCCCCTCGTTGTCATGATGAAGGGAGGTCGGCTGCAGCGTTACCGAGCCCTACCCCAGACTCAGCAGCGGAGGCTGAGGTGGCTGCCGACCAGGAGGTAGCAACAAATTCTATCCCCGCGGAGGGATTTGGTGAGGAAGATGAGACTCGTCCGCCGAGCCTGACTCCAGGGGAGCCGAGTCAGGAAACAAGTGCTGATCTCGCTACTTTGCCAGAGGGGGAAGGTCCCGTACGGCCTACTGATAGTGTGTTGGAGACGGAGGAGGTAGCCCCTGACGTCGGTGGTCTCTCCGAGCTTGAGAAGGGTAAGGGTTTGCTGGAACCCCCTGTTGTTTTTTCTACTTGGGATACGATATCGACGCCCCTCTCGGCTCCTTCCGCTCTCTTGGCCCCTCGGGCCAGTGGCGAAGTTCAAGCCCATGTTGAGGGAGAGTCCGTTGATGCCGAGGTTTTAGCCGTGCAGATTGAAGTCGGTGGGTTTTCTTCAGGCCCGCCATCTATCACAGTACCTCCTACAACTCCTGCCATGATGCCTCAAGTGCTGGCTGATGCAGATGAGTACATTCAGTTTGTTGTTGAATCAGTGTACAAGATGCTACAGAAGGGCATATCAACGGTGCTGAATGCAAATAGAAGTTTTGTGACGGTGAAAGCCATGGCGCTCTCTTCTATTGGTTTGATACGTTTGCACCGTGGCCACGATCACATGGCTGTAATTCTGGATGAGTCGGTGGTTGAGCTCGACCAGCGTCTTTCTGAACTATAGAGTATCCAGCAGAATGACTTTTCCGCTCTGATAGAAGCAGAACAGAAGAAGTTGTTAGCTGAGGTTGAGTCGTCTTAACAGGCTATGGTGTCCATCTGGGATGGCGAGGTGGCCGCTGCTGAGGCTGCAGCAGAGAGACTGTCTCAATCCATACAGGAGCAGGTGGAGCTGCGGGCCTCATTGGAGGCAAGTATAGCGGAGGTTACTGCCAGGATTCGCCTCTTAGAAGACCAGAGGGCCCAACTTATGTTAGATCTTGAGCGGGCCCAGGCTGAGCACATTTCGTCCAAGGATGAAGAGGCAGTTGTTACTCGCCATATTCTTTCTCTGACTCACCAACGACAGGAGTTGGATGCCAAGCATGAGAACGATACTGCTCCCGAGGCTGTGGAGATGATGCGGCAGGAGGCTGAACGCCGGGTCCTGGCGACTGCAGAGACCCGGGCTGCAGACTTGAGGCGTCGGATTGAAGGCTGTCCGCCAATCCCAATGATGCCTAGGGATTTGTAGTCTTCTCTCTTTTTTTTGTTATATGCTGGGGATATAGTCCTTTACTTTTTAGATAAAAAATAAAGAATTTTGTGGTGTGTTCATCTTTTGTTGTCATGAACCTGTGATTTGTGTGGACCTATTATCTTTTGCGCACCTTGATTGTTAGGTACAAATAATAAGTTTGAGAGAACCGACATGTTTGCTCAGAGATAATGTGGACGTAGAAAATATAGGATTCAAATGTCGAAATCTTCATACTTAGAGGTGTTATGGACGTGGTAGGAGTAACTCTGGGGAGATACACGGAACTACTCAGAGGTAATGTGGACATGAAAGTTCTGCGATCGATGTACGACAACACAGGGGTTGTCTGTACGGGATGTTTACTCAGAGGTAATGTGGACGTGGTAAACATGATGGGTAGCATAGTCTTACGGAGCGTAATATTCTGCTTTATAGGGCGTAGAGGAGCGACTCAAAGGTAATATGGACGTAGTTGTCCTTCTACTGGAGATAGAATGCAATGGAACAACTGGGTTCCAAAAGCATAGGATTTTTGTGAAAGGGAGGTGTATGTGAGCTCTGATGATCAGGTCCACTGACTCCCTTGCTAGGTAGAGATGGAAGTACATATCTGAAAGATGTCAAGAGTAGTACTTCTTTAGGAACTTGTCGTTGATGGGCATCATGAATAAGTCCCCGTTTGATCGGGCGAGGCGGTAAGCACCGTTTGAGTATACCGTCTCTATGATGAAAGGTCCCTCCCATCTGGGCTCAAACTTTCCTAGTATTTTGTGAGTCAACACCATCGGCCTCCTGACTGCTAAAACTAGGTCGCCTACTTGGAAAGTCCTCTGCTTGACCTTTTTGTTGAAAGCCTGTGATATACGGGCTTGATAGAGTTTAATGCGCTGCTGAGCTAGGAGACGCTTTTCGTCAAGTGCTTCCAATTCTCGCAGACGACGATGCTGGTTGTCTTCTTCTGTTAATTGGTTTGTGAGCACCACATGGAGTGAGGGTATCTGAATCTCGAGAGGCAGTACCACTTCGCTCCCGTAGACTAAGGAGAACGGGGTGTTGCCCGTCGGGGTCCGTACCGTTGTACGGTAGGCCCAAAGACATTCGTCAAATTTTTTGTCCTAGTCGTATTTATTGGATGATACGACCTTTTTGAGTAGCTTGATGATAGTCTTGTTAAAAGCATCGGCCAATCCATTTGCTGCCGAATTGTAGGCGGTTGATGCCACGTTCTGAATGCGGTTCTTCTCACAGAATCTGCTAAAAATATGGCTGATGAACTGAGGAACGTTATCGTGGATAATCCTTCGAGGTACCCCGAAATGGTAGATGACATGGTGCCTGATAAAGTTGATCATCCTAGAGCTTTTCACTTCTGCCAGTGGAACTGCTTCTGCCCATTTGGAGAAGTAGTTAGTGATAGCTATGATGAAGCGATGTCCCCTCGACGAAGGAGGGGTGATAGGTCCCACAATGTCCATGCCCCAAGCTTCAAAGGGCCAGGAGGCGACCGTAGGATGTAGCGGTTCAGATGGTGTATGGATTAAGTCGGCATGAAGCTGGCAAGCATGGCACTTTTTAGCATAGTCGACGGCATCAGCTGCCATGGTTGGCCAGTAGTAACCCATGCGTCGCAGTCGATCCTGCAACTTAGTCCCAGGTTGATGAGCCCCATAAGTTCCGTCATGAGCTTCTTGAAGGGCTTCGGGTGTTTCTTCGTTGGACATGCATCGAAGGAGAAGTCCATCGTAGGAGCGTCGGTACAGCATTTTAGTAGTTGTATCATAATAGAATCGAAGGGAATGCCTCCTAACTGAGATGGCTTCTTTCGGGTCTTCTGGGAGAATTCTGTAGACAACAAAGTCAATGAACGGGAACCTCCAGTCTCGGACATTAACACCAGCGCTTATTGTCATGGCATGGGCCATTTGTGAGCATAGGTTATTTTTAGGATAGACCAAGTCTCGACCAACTACCGTGATGTAGTATTGAGTCCCGAGGGGTGCTGCCAATGAGGCAGCGAGGCCAGCCAGAGCGTCAGCCTCTAAGTTTTGTAACCGAGGTACGTGTTCTATGAAGAACTTGGTGAAGGTTGAAATAATGTTCAATGCAACTTCATGGTAAGAAACTAGATCTTCATAGCGAACTTTGTATTGCCCTCTGATCTAGTTAACGACGAGTTTTGAGTCGCCGTAGGCTTCCAGATGATCCACCCCCAAGTATTGCGTCAGCTGGAGTCCCATGATGAGAGCGTTGTACTCGGCAACATTGTTGGAGCACGACTTCGAAAGGGAGTAAGCACGCTGGACGACCAGCTGATCGGGGGAGACTAAGACTACCCCCACTCCAGCGATAATTTGGCCTTTGGGGCCTGTTCTTGAAGCTCCATCGAAAAATGTCTGCCAGACGGAGCTTTCTTCGGTGACGTTTGATTCTTGGACCTCATCCGGGATGTCTTCATAGAGTCTGGAGGACTCTGTGATAGGGTGCACGGCTAAAAAGTCGGCCAGAGCTTGACCCTTGACGGCTTTTTATGGAACGAACACCATATTATATGGCGTCAACAGGATCGCCCAGATGGCTAGCCGGGAGTTCAATGATCCTAGCTTTTTCATGAGAACCCTGAGCGGATTGACTCGGAAGATGACATGAATTGTCTGGCCCGAGACATAATGGCGAGTCTTCTGGATGGCGAACACCAAAGCTAAATACTCCTTTTCAATGGGGTTGTACCGGTGTTCGGCCCCGATCAGTGTCCTACTGAGGTAGTAGATAGCTTGCTCGTAGCCTGCATCGCTGTTCTGAGCCAACAGAGCACCGAAGGAATGATACATGGCACGGACGTAGAGGAGAAATGGTTTGCCTGCGACGGTTTCCACCAGGACTGGCGGGCTCGTCAAGTAAGCCTTGATATCATCGAAGGCTTTCTGGAATTCCTCTGTCCAGACGTAGGAGACTCCCTTCTTCATGAGCTGGGTGAAGGGGTAACATTTTCTGGAAAGGTTTACTATAAACCTTCGGATGTATGCCAGATGCCCCTGCAGGCCTCGAAGTTCTCGGAGGTTCTTCGGAGGGTCCATGTCAATGATGGCTTTGGTTTCTCGGGATCGACATGAATGCCTTTCACCGTGATAATGAAGCCCAAGAACTTTTCGCTAGAAACCCCAAGGAAGGATTTAGCGGAGTTCATCTTGAGTTGATGCGCTCGCATGAGATCGAAGACTGTCTTTAGGTCTTGTAGTTTATCACTTTGAGACGGCTCTTGACAGTGACATCATCAACATAGCATTCGACTATTTTGCGAAGATGTTGACGGAAGATGGTATTCATAGCTCGTTGGTATGTAGCACCAGCATTCTTCAAGCCGAAGCGCATCACTGTGTAGCAAAAAACCCCTTTCGACGTCCTGAATGACGTGTGCTTTGCGTCATCGGAGAACATTTTGATCTGGTTGTAGCCCGAATACCCATCTATAAAAGAAATGCGTTCAAAGCCACATGTATTATCGATCATTACATCGGTGATCGGAAGCAGAAATTCGTCTTTCGGGCAAGCAGCAGTGAGATCTCTGAAGTCGATGCAGACCCGTATCTTCCTATTCTTTTTGGTGACAGGGACGACGTTGGCCACCCAATCCGGGTGTTGTTTTTCACGGATAAACCCGCTAGTCAGGAGTTTGTCTACCTCTTGATCGATAGCGTTCATGATGTTAGGACGAAAACGTCGCTGTTGTTGCTTTATAGGCTTGGCATCAGGTAAGATGTTAAGCCTATGCATTGCGATCTGGGGATCAAGTCCGGGCATATCTTCGTAGCTCCAGGCGAAGATTAGCTAGTTGGATTAAAGATTCCTGGTCTGATCCCTTTAGACTCTTGCTGATGAAGATGGGTTTGGAAGAAGATCCATCCCCAGGTCGATCTGCTCGACTTCGTCTTCGGTAGGTGGTTCGCATAATTCAAAACGAGACTCCCACTGCGCTCCTAGGCGTTGAGCCCAAGGTTCTTCCTCGAAGAATTCCTACGTTTGGTCTTCACCTTCATCTTCTTGAGATTGTGCAGATGCCATGTTGACTGATAGCACCTTCTTAAAGACTGAGCCGATACTGGTATCGGAATCCCAAGTTGATGCTTCGGACGAATGAGAATGTTCTGCTTCTTCTGCTTCCGAACTCTCTTGAGTTGCCGGCGACATGACATAGCCCACCCCCCGTCGAGTACGATGATAGTAGTCCTGCGGCTTTTCTTTAGGTGTTGGGAGCCGAAGGGGAAGACACCGACCCTTGCCGTAGTTCAGGCCTTTGTTGCTTTTTAGATCGTAACCTATCTTTTGGATGCGGTACTTTGCCTTGTCCGTTTACCGATAGACTTATATTCTGCCGGTATCTGGTTCTGGCTCGAGTGGCGGAAGGTCTTGATGACGCTCGACTTTGCCAAAGATGATGGGTTCTTCATCCCGATTCCGCGGTGGGACTATAAAATAGACTCCTTGGGATAGGACTACTCGATTTACAAGATTGACGGTCGTTATTTGTGTTTGCAACGACCGTAGAGTGTTATCTAATGTATACATGGCATTCCAATATTGAAGACTAGAATAATTAAAAGACACTCTATTATTGATGAAACACGAGATTTTATCTCGCGGGATTACATTGTCCAGAGAGGGTGCATCAACATCAGCAGATATGTACTCCCCTTGCTCTTCATCTGTGAGTACTAGGGTTGGTTCGGGAGAGTCCACCGCACCTTTGACCTTGGGGTCCGAGAGGGCTATGTGTGCCTTCTTCGGCAGCTTGGATGAGACGGATGATTGCGAAGGCTTGCCTTTAAGACACACCTTCAGAGGTGCCTCAACTGCGCCTTCCGTGATTGGTGCCTTCCCCTGTAGTTTTGCCACAATGAGAGCCGATGTTTGAGGAGGCTTTCCTTAAGTCGTATCTTCAAGGGAGCTTCAGTAAGTGTTCTACCTAGAGAAGTTGGTGCTTTTCCAGGTAGCTTGATGGTCATGGGAGGCAGTGTCTGAGGCGGTTTCCCTTTGAGTCGAATTTTTAAAGGAGCATCAGGAATCATCTCTGGCTCCATGTCCGGCTCTGCTGTCATTTTTGATTCATCGTCAGCATCATTGGCTTCCCCTTCATCGGGCGACTTGTACATGGTAGAATCAGTGAAGTAGGCTTCGACCCCCTTGAAAGGGTTAATGTTCGTAAACTCTGTCCGGATGATGTCGTTGGTGGACACGTACTTCATACATTGGTGGAGTGTAGATGGCACCACCATGTACTCATACAGCCACGGATGGCCCAGTAGGAGGTTGTAGTTGACGTCAGCGTCCACGACATAGCATGTCACCTCGGTTCGGAGGTTACCGATATGACATTTTAGCCGTATTTTATCCAGCGGTTCACTTTGGCTAGCATTAAAACCGCTGATTGTAGTGTTGGAAGGCGCCAGACGGTACATCGGGATCCCCAGTGTTGAGAGCAACGTCTTTGGGATGATGCTGAGGGAAGATCCTGGATCGATCTGAATTCGCTTTACCTTGACGGAACCGACATACCCTGTATAATACAGTGGCCTGTTGTATCGGTTGTGCTTGAGCAGCATGTCTTGTTGGGTAAAAGTTATGTTGGGGATAACTTCATTCGCACAATGGCAGTACGCACATGTGGTCGGGGTATCCTCAGGCTGCTTGACCTGACTGATGAAGGATTCAGCATCCTTCATGGCTTCACAAAGAGCTTCACGAGTGTCTTTGGAAAGACGAAAAAGATCAAACAGAGATAGACGGGCAGGAGTACTGGCAAGTTGTGCCAGTATGTCAAAGTTGTGGGGCTTAGCTAGCCCCGAAGCATTCTCCTTTTGTAAAGGCTTGTCGAAACGGACCTCTACATGCTTCTGTTTATTGGCTGCTTGAGGCCTGGATGGGCCCTCTTCCTGGGCAGCAGGGACGGTGCAAGGAGGCACCACCTCGACGACAGCTTCGCCAGGTTGGGCGTTCTGATGTGAATGCGTCTGTACAGGAAGTGCTTCTTCCGTAGAGGAAGAGACCATGCAGCAAGACTTGATCTTTCTGTCCTTGGTTTTGGAGGTAGAGTGTACCCCCGGTTGAGTGACTTCGGAGACGAGATCAGGGTGAACCCATAAGACCTCTCCCCGAGATGTGGTGAGTGGGATGAGTCCACTCACGTTGTCGCGAGTAGGTGGTAGGTTAACTACCTCCATTGTCGCCTTTGGGATGGGGACGACGCCATCTTGTGTTGTGGTTGGCGACAAGGTGCCAAATTGGAGTGACACCAGGTTGGCCGAGACTGATTTCTCCTCGTAGTCGACGGAGATGACATCCGCATTGATCATGCGCTGGATGTAGTTCTTGAGGACGTAGCAGTCCTTAGTTGGATGTCCGATAAACCGATGGTAGTGACAGAACCTCGGATTGTCAACTTTTCCAACCTCGTCAGGACGCTTTGGGTTCGGTAACTTGATCTTGTCACCCTACTTCAATATTTTGAAGAGTTGCAAGGTGTCTTCATCGTTGAAAGAATAAACCTCCTTTGGCCTTGGTGCAAGTGGAGGCTTCTGAGTAGGTGCTGATACACCTTTGGAGGCATTGACAGTCAACGCCTGCTTCCCTTCGTCTCTCGTCCAGGGTTGTTGGCTGCAGGCCGTTTTCCCTTGTCCTCAAAGGCAGGGAAATTGACTCCCAGAAGACGAGCATTGGACGTCTTCTTTTCAGCTGCTTCGGCCTCGATGATCGATGAACTCCAATCGGGAGGAGGAGTGGAGTTGAGACAGAGTTTGATCGCAGGCAGCATGTTCATGCTACAGGAGGAGAGGAGTGCATGTTCTGGCATGCCCGGGGGCAGTCTGAAGCAGGCTTGTCGGAACCGTTCGATGAATGCTCGAACTGTTTCCTTCTCCTTCTGACGTATCTCTATGAGGGATGCCATTATCATGTCCTTCCCTCCGTCGTAGAAACGATCGAAGAAGAGATGCGTCAAGTCGTCGAAGAAAGATATGGAGTTGTCAGGGAGACTGCAGTACCAGTCGTAAGCCACTCCTTTCAGTGCCCCGACAAATATGCTGGTGAGTAGTGTGTCTTCCTTTGGAAGATATCCCGTTTGAGACTGGAAGTACGTCAGATAGCGTCGTGGAGAGTCCTTCCCGTCATATGGCGTCAATGTCTGTGGTTTATACTTGGGAGGATAAACTACTTTGTTCCATTCGAAGGGGTATGGTTGTGGAATCCCCATTTTCTTGCGCTCCTTCTGTCTGTTCTTAGACTCAAAGCGCTCGCACAAGTCCCGGATCATCTCAACCACGTCTTCCATGGAGCTGGGAGTCGGGGAAGGTGGTACTGCCTGGAGTTGAGCATTTGATGGCTTCGACGTTCGAGGTGCTTCACGGCGATCTGTATCCAAGGATATCCGTTGAAGGGGTACATTTGATTCTCCATTGGCCCCTGGGTCAGGACCGGTAGACGGTGCCCTGGCCAAAGCTGACCATATCTCAAATACTGCTTGAGTCAGTATTTGCATGGAGGCAGAGAGGATTTTGAGCCCCCTCTCCAAAGTATCCATACGCTGAACGAGGTCTGCTGGCGACGTATCTGACTCTGTATCACTCCTAGTTATGTATACGGTCATGACGCGGCTGGAAGTGGATGGATCGGTTGAGGCTTCGCTTTCGGGCTCGCTCTCTTGTAGAGGAGTCGCTTCTCCTGGAGCTTCATCTTGGCTACCCCCTGCTATGTTCAGGAGAACACCTTCATCTTCGTGAGAAGCATCAGCAAGGGCCTGACTACCCCCAGTTTTGTCTTGGAGGACTTCTTCGTCTTCGAGATGTAGATCCACAGGGGCTTGACTACCCCCAGCTATGTCCGGGAGGCTGACTTCATCTCCAGGATGAAGATCCACAGGGGCTTGACTACCCCCAGCTATGTCCGGGAGGCTGACTTCGTCTCCAGGATGAAGATCTACAGGGGCTTGACTACCCCCAGCTTCTTCTGAGATCTTTTTTCTCCCCCGAGTGCCCTCAAACACTCTTGAGGACGGGACAGTCGTCTTGGTCTTCCTCGGCTGGCTCTGGGATGAGGACAAAGTCGAGGAGCTGCCAGTCGCCTTCCGAATTGATAGAGAGTTGGAGACTATGTTGCAAGAAGCAACCTGTAGTTCTGGCTCTACTTCAGTTAACACCTTCTTTCCGAGGCGATGTTGGAGAGGTGTTGATGATTGCAGCCACTGGAATACAGACTGCCTTGGTGGGACTGCTGCCTTGCAACAACAGTTGATGGTGACTACAGCACAAGTGTACCCTGTGAGGGGCGTATGGCGCTTGTCAGTCGACTCTCCTAATTTGCGCTTGTGACTGATTACATTACGTAAATTATTGGAGGAGAGTGCCACCTTCGCACCCCATCAGGCGCATGGCAAGGCCAAGCACCGGGGTGGTCAAATGAGAGTGCCACCTTCACACCCCCATCAGGCGCATGGCAAGGCCAAGCGCCGGGGTGGTCAGGTGAATGCTGCGCCCCCTGAACAAACGTAGAAGATGCGCTCAGATCAGAAGTGGGGGTACAACATATACAGTGACTTGAACCAGCCACAGACGCACATCCTATGTAGGCGCTGGGTTCAAGACCACAGAGTTTGCCTTGCTCGACTTGCTTGCGAACGTAACAGATACGCCCAAGTGAGGGAAGGACTTTGAAGGTCTGCTCCTTTCTGGTACAGAAGCACCCGAGTCGACCTTATACAGCTTACCATCAGCAGTGCGCCTGATTGTGAGCGCATGCTTCTGGTTTGTCGCTGGCATGGCACGTTTGAGGTGCATGGCCCGTGCTGCCTTGTACTTCTTCGTACCAGCCTGCTGAGGTGCATAGTACTCAGAGTCTAAATTCTTCTCGCCACGACAATGAGTGAGTCTGTCAAAGACAGAATCCTTCTGTGGTGCATCAGAGTTACTGCACAGGACTTTAGATGCGCCCCTGCTCTATCGGTGCATCTTCCTTGTCTGAGAAGGAGATGGCTGGGGAATATGGTCAGCACCATGCTTTTCCGAGAGATGCACTGCACCGATGGGCGCATCCTGGCTACTGAGGACGTCAGCGAGAAGGGTGGACTGCATCGGTGCATCCCCTTCAGTGGTGGTGCCAGGGGCCTCGACCTTGCGTATCCAGACTTGGCGAGTCTTCTTCGGCTTTGGCAGCCGCTTCGAAGGACTTGCGCTGCCTTCAGAGATGAACTCCTCATACGCCTGTTGATTGAGGCATATGACTAGCGTCTTGTGGGAGGAGCCCACCTTCACGTCATCGAATTACGACACAACTTTCTCGGTGGAGGAGAAAGAGGTCCCCAGCAGCAGTCGCCAGCTTGTTTGCCATTAAAATCTTTTTATTAGAATTTCAATTACAAACAGAACAGTGTCAGAATGTAGGACTTAGATGTAGTCCTAGGAGAACACTTTTATTTATCTGGGTCCCTGTGTCGATGGAGCGAGTGGTAATGCGTTGACTCCGTTGACGATCTGACAACGGTTCTCGGTTCTCTGAAGGTCGGAGTTGCTCTGGGTGCTGGAGTTTGCAGATGGGAAGAAGACATTGAGTGTCTCTTCCGATCTTGGTGGATGATAACTCTGATGCTTTTTTCTGTCTATGTATGTATGTAGATTACGTTGTCCGTATCTGTGTAAGAAGGAAATGATCCCTATATTTATAGCTTACAGGTTGGCTGCTCATGCGTGCATATGTAGGATGCACCTGTACGTAGGGACGCCACGTGGTTGATGCTACGGAAGACGCATAGTGATGCACCATCATTTGTGGGTTTAATCCTTCATGTTGTATTTATGAATTTGACACGTAGCAGGGGAGAGAATCTTTCTGTTGCTGAGATCTTGGATGATTAGCACCCGTTCGTAGGATGAATTGAGTCAAAGGACACGTGGCGCATGTTCGTTGCTCAAAGATCTCGGATTTGGTGGAGAGTGATCTGATAGGATACGCCTGGGATCCAGCGCATAAGAAGACTTTGGCTCACAACCTTCAAGAGTCATGAACCAGTCTGGGCGTACGGCTTTTGAGGCGCATGCGAGTCTTCAGGCGCATGACCGCTGAGGTGCATGCGAGTGGTTGGTCGGCGACGTGGGTCGTAACCGTCAGAGGAAAGTAATGATGATGCTGATGTCAGCGACGCTTCGTCTTCTAAAAAAGCTGCTAACTGTCCAGTCTTCAGGGGACGTGCTGCCAACTCTGTCACTTGAGCATTAATTGCTTGATGGGTGACGAGCCAAAATAGGCGCATGGGTCCTTGTTGATTAGGACGCATAGATCTGTGCTCTGTTGGGCGCATCCATACGGAGCGCTTTGGAACCGACGGGCGCGTCTCTACGATGTGCGGTGTCTGACCGGCACATCCGTTTGCATGATGCATCTTTATTGGTCCGACTTTTGTGTTCTTTAAGTGCTTTAAATAGCCGTTTTGACTTGGCTGTATTCAAAGCATCAGGTTCATCACCATTAATGCAAATTCATTGTACGGGATTCGGAGAGTCCGCCACTTGGCGCATGGGTTTGATTTGCCCGGCCTATAAATAGTGGCAAGGAGAGAGTTTGCCTCTCGTTCTTTCATGTCTTTCCGAATGAACTTGTTTGCTTGAGCACATTCTGTTGACGAGATGCTCCTGAGGGTGAAGATGCGGCACATTGTCTTCATTCATGCACTCGTGAAGGTGACTGTTACATCCGAAAGTCGGGGTCGAGGGCTTCTGAGGCAGCCGGAAGGTGCATGTTGCATCCAAAGATCAGGATGCTCGAGCCCTGTCTCCGTTATGCTGGAAGAGCCACAGATCGGAATTATGGTGCTCCCGGCTTTGGAGGCTCTTTCTTCTGCCAGAGTGGGTGTTGCCCATTCTGGTTGTGTTTGAAAGCTGTTCCTTTAGCCACGGATCGATTGCGGTGCTCTCCTCTTCCTTAGGTTTTGGAGAGCTCTTCCTCCTGCAAGAGTGGAGTTGATCGTCCACTCCTGTTATGCTCAATAAATACTTCATTAGTCGAAGCATTTGATCGGGTCGAAGTAAGGCACATATGCTGAGACTTCCTGATACGCATAACTGAGACGCTGAAGTGATGCGCCTGACTGAAACGCTGAAGGCTGCGCCTGACTGAGACGCTGAAGAGACACGCCTGACTGAGACGTTGAAGTGATGCACCTGACTGATGATGCGCCTGGTGGGGGGCGTATGGCAGTTTGCTGCGCCTGGCTATAGTCTTAGGATCTTTCTTTTTGTAGAATTTCTCCTTTGTAAAGCCTTTCTTTAGACATGTAATAAACTTTTATATGAAATAAAAATCCTTTTGATGTCTATACTTTTGATGTCTTGCTATGCCAAGTACTTCGTTTGAGCTCCCTAGCGCATGTAGTGTTAGGCGTATAAGAATTTCGGCCTGTGGATGCGCCTGAAATTCTATGCTTCTACCATTATGATCTACCAGTTATCAACAGCAATACATGATCACTACAGCCCATACCACTAGAACCCTTGTGACAATAGTCTGGCCGACTTGACACAAATAGAAATTCATGACTCAGTTGTTAAAAATCTTTTCATATGATGTGCCTTAGAGTTGGTTACCCCGTCGATAACTCTTGTATACTATGGACGAGTAGAACATTCTATTTTATCGACCATGTGTCATTGTACACACTCATTTTCCATTTATTAAGGAATGATCATTGACTTGACTTATATCTACCATATTCTGTTACATCGTGCCTTATTCTTTGTTAACAAGAGTCGAGGTACAATATCCGGACTTTGAAATTCTTCTAACCTCATTATTCCTAAAACTATGTCCTAGCTTCTAAGGTGAGTAGACTGTAAGCCTTTTAAAATTTTGGGATATACGAGGATTTCCGATTGATTAGAATAATTTCATTAGGATGATAATTAGTGCCCCATGGACTCCCACTTTCCATTAGATCATTTTGTTTCCCCGGCCGTGTCATTAATATTCGGAGCACGAGACCAGCTGTTACCTTCCAACAAATTTCATATACAAGATCTAGACGAGTCCACCTTCATCTAGGTATATCATGTCCTACTCAAACCCATCCCCTTGTACTCTATTTTTGTGATACGACTTTCGGGTCAAAAGGACTAGCTATAACCCTTACCATAATACCAGTATACTTTCCGACATCCAGTAGAGCCTCAACCTCGACACAATTTCTTCGACCCAATACATGGTTGTGGTTTACTCAAAGCCCACTATGCACATGCCACTAGTGTACCACCCAATTGAGGCCTCATGTGCTACTTAAATACAAAAGTCACGGAAGGCGCATTTTTGGGCTTTATGAACCTAGCTAACCAACTTGATGGGCAACTAACTCAACCCCTTGTGTAGAAATCTATTTTAGGATACCCTAATCTAGTAGGAATAGTTTTACCTTGGAATCTTGTCCAGTCAATGTAAATTGAAATCCAAGGTTCATCCAACCAACGAGTGATGTCCAAATAGGGAACCCCTTATGACCCAGTAAAACCCATCCATATATACCGCCATATTTAGACTATAAAAATGAACTACATGAAATAGGACCCTATACCTATTATGTAGTCTCCACCTCTTATAATGTGAAGTCATTTGTAACCCTTATTCCATCTACCTAAGTCGCGATACGATCTTGTATTGCATTCATATCCCTTGCTCGTGTGTATTAAACAACCACGGAAAAGATAACAATCTTGATTTCTCAAATTTCGTTCTATTATGTAACCTTGTTTAGATTAATTTCGAGAATGAAACTTCTGTATTGCACGGATTGCAAGCCCCTCTAAGAAACGAAGGGTCCTTCGATTTAGCAAGTAACTGGACTAGAGTAGCCCAATCTAGCAACTTAGTCAATGGTTCATAAACTCTCTTTCTATCTGTATCATTGGATACACTCTACCGCTCTTGAAACTTCATATTTACCCTCGATTATTCTTCCTTATCTTCCTGTCCTTCTTATTTCAGAGCGACGAATGGTCATGCTTATTAGAATTTATCAATATTTATTAGCTACTTGTGTAAATTTGTTGCTTGTTAAATTTTGGGTTGCTTGATACATAGGAGAGGATTATAGATGCCATATGCCTTAGAAATCTGTTGGTATGTTTGTTAACAACTAGTTAGATGGTTATAAGGTTTTAATGACCTGTGTTTCGAAGGAGTAGTGTGACCAAAGGTGGGTAGAAGTCCTCGAGGTTATGTAGGTATAAAATGGCTAGAGAATGTTATAAAATATTTTGAGGAGAATAAAGTAATATTAGACTTTGAATTTTTGAGGAATAGTTATGAATTAGAATTTCGAGGACGAAATTATTTTTAAGGTGGGTAGATTTGTAGCTCCACTTCCCAGAAATTTTGAAATATTTTTATTATTATTTATTTTATTTAAATGGTGATTTTTAGATTTTTTTATAAATAATTAATTAGTTAATTATTACGGTAGATGATTTTAGTCATGGTTAGGAATTTGAGTACAAGGTGACTAGAAATCATGGCACGGATAGTGCAGTGGCGTACTTTGACTAGTATATTAGCTATGGTAGGAAAGGTCGAGCCATAGTGATATCCTAACTAGGAAAACCAGGCTAAGTTGTGACTTAACCCCTATAGATTAATTAATTATGTATTAATTAAGATTATGAATTTAGGAGACCCGGTTGTGCAAATTTAGTTCGAACTGGACCCGAACTAAGCTCAAGCCCAAGCAGGCATATAGTAAGACCAAAGATGTCCATGTAGGTAGGTAGATGTGTATATATACGAATTGGCAGTCCATTTTATAGCCTAGTGATAAATTCTATAGTAGAATATTTAATATTGCATATTAAGTATTTTATTTCTGTTATTATTATTATTATTGCTATTAATTGTAAATATATATATATATATATAGTTATTACTAGCAATTTCCCTATCTTCTAGCAAAATATAGAAAGATAATTAGGAATTTAAAGTATATATATATATATATATATATATATATATATATATATATATATATATATATATATATATATATATATATATATATATATATATATATATATATATATAATTAGCAATTTCCCTATCTCCTCAAAATATTTTATAACATTCTCTAGCCATTTTATATATATATATATATATATATATATATATATATATATATATATATATTTTATATATATATATATATATATATATATATATATATAAATATATATATATATATATATATATATATATATATATATATATATATATATATATATATATAGTAAATAAATATAATATATATATATATATATATATATATATATATATATAGTAAATAAATAAATATATAAATAAATAAATAACTAAATGTATATATAAAAATATATAAATATATAGTAAAATATATATATATATATATATAGTAAATAAATAAATATATAAATGTATATATAAAAATATATATATATATATATATATATATATATATATATATATATATATATATATATATATATATATATATATTTATCTATACATACACACACACCTATACATATATATATATTTATATATAAATATATATATATATATATATATATATATATATATATATATATATATATATTATTTTTTATATATATATGTACATAGCTATCCTTATATATATAGGTAGGGATAGAGAGATCGAGAGTATAAAACCCTAACCTACACCTCCTCTAGGCCACCCAGACCTTGGGCGACCGCTCGCCGCCAGTGTCGCCGTCGCGCGCAGCCAGAGTCGCCGAACCGCGCGGACTGAACAGAACGACAGTAACAGGGTGACTTCGCCGCGACAATTCATTCTCCACGGTTGATCATTTCTCGAACCGATCGCACCGGTATAAACCCAACCTAACCCTCTTAAAACTTATTTATTTATTTTGTAAGTAACTACCATCGATCGATCGAAAAGTCGACACGAAGTCGAGGGAAATCCTGTCCTGAAATAGGGTATAGAGTAGTCCCTGAACCCATGATTGGAAGATCAATTTCGATCGATCCAGCGATCGATTTGGTAAAACCTCTGAACAATGTTGTTGACAACCTATAGGCCTTCACAAACATTTTTACAGAAGCCAAAACCATCGACTATGTGTCGAGAAATCGAATCCCGAAATTGACCAAAAAATTGTTTTAAAATATTAAAAATATTGGAAATTCCTTCGATACGACGTGCATCCCGCCAATTCGAGCGACGTGGTCGCAAAACGAAAGCATCGAAAGGTGCGTATCGGCTTCGTGGACGTGTGGACTTTGACGGAATTCAAATTGGTTGCGTGTGCGCGACGAATTTGATGCGTATCGGTCAAAATTTATCGTATCAGCCTCTGTATAAATTTCCCAGTTACTTTGTGCACGTTCGTCAGATCGAGATGAAACTTGCGCCAACAGGACCGTATCATTTTTCTGGTCCTGAATGCCAAGTTTGGTCCGATTCTGAGATAGTTGACCGGATCGCCGTTTTACGGGCCCCACGATTCGACTCAACGGGCAATTTTGTACATAGCCCGCCGGAATCCAACTTTAGATATATGGTTGGGTTCGTATCGAAAAACTAGACCTGTAGACATATAGTTTGACGGCTTTAGAGAACATAGACTTTGATACGCTTTTCGGTACAAAGTGGGTCCAACGGCAGACACCGTTTTGACCCGAAATTACCGTTTTGTCCCTGTGTCCAGAATTGGACTTAAGGACAGGCAATTCTAGCTAATTTGACTATTTTGAAAATGTTGGTAATGTTTATTTCAGCATCCAGAGACTTCTACATGTGTTGACTGTTGTGGCTCACCGAGTGGTATAGTATTATCGGTTTCACCAGCACAGGACCTCAGGCGAGTACATCTCTGATATTTTTTATATTTGATTATCTCTATATTTCCTGTATTTAATAATGTTTTATATTGATATTCTATTAGTTCTTGACACGCTTGTCACACGAGATACTAGTTATGGATTCTTGCATGTTGTTCGTGACCAATATATCTTCGTGTTCGTGACCTGTTTGAATTCATAGGTACTAGCCGGGCGGAGAAGTACACTAGTCGACATGTAAACATATCCAAAAATATCCCATGAGTCTATTCTTGAATAATAGCAGCTGCACACGACACGTGCAGGGTGCCGGATTTACCCTTTAGCCGTTTACATGTCGAAAGTGTATTTCAAATCACTTGTTAAATATAGTCTTGCTACATTACAGTTCTTGTCATTGCTTATCTTGTGTACCATGTCTTCCGGCTTTTACCCACATAATTTCTACCATGATTTCAAGATTATCCCATATCATGTATTTCAGTATTATTACAGATTTATGGATTTCGTCATTTATTGATTCTGTTGTGAGAATGTACTCATTCCATTCCTGACTGGAAACCAACATTTTTCAGGTTAGCTGTAGTTTCACTGAGCATTGGAAGATACGGGTGTACTTGCAGACAGAAACCTAGAAATAGATAGCAGTTGCATCATTTTTATTAATTGTAAGAACTTTGTATTTTCTTTAAATATAAATGTTATAAATGTTGTAATAAATTCAGAAATGTGAATGAGCAATAAAGTTGTTCTTTTGTAATTTTGAGCATCTTGGCTGTGATAGCTTTCTACCGCCGACTATGCGACGTAGGCTGGCTTGGACACGTATCGTATCCGGAAAAGCGGGTGTGGGTCGTGACAATAGCCTTCGTCTGTTTCGTGGTTTAAGTCGTATTGCATGGCTTGTGGCTTAAGTCTAGCACCCAAAGAGCTTGGTTGTTCAAGTGGACCTTATGCATAGCATGTTCCCTCGATGCGAAGCTTGGCGTAGCCTGTGCTCGTCAATTTATTACCCGAATAAGTTAGGTAAGAGTTTTGTTGGGCTATCGAAGTCATAGCAAGCACTATCCTCTGTTGTCTACGGTTGTCAAGTTACATAGTCTACGAGAACAAGGCTCATCATATCAAGTATGTGACCTTTGCGATAGTGTCGATTAGAGAACAAGTCAGTATAAGGCACGAGCCACGGTGGGTTTAGTGAAATGCATGCCACGGACAAAGGAAGCACTCGAGATCGGTCATGCTACTTGGGAGTCTCGATAAGGAAGCACTCGAGATCGGTCCCGCTACTTGGGAGTCTCGATAAGAAAGTACATGAGATCGGTCCCGCTACTTGGGAGTCTCGATAAAGAAGGTCACGAGATCGGTCCTGCTACTTGGGAGTCTCGATAAGGAAGGTCACGAGATCGGCCCCGCTACTTGGGAGTCTCGATAAGGAAGTCCACGCGACTGGTTGTCGCCGAGATCGGTCCCGCTACTTGGGAGTCTTGATAGAAAGTCGGAAAGCATGGTCAAGAATAAGGAAGGACTTGGTAGATCGAGTTGAGTCTTGCATGGTCATTGGACAACTTGTACGCAAGGCAAATTCCTCGAACGATCCTGGGGCACCGGGTTCGTGTCGGCCTAGGAGGAATTGCAGATATTATACGACCTTCATCAAAGGTACGACTCGATTGAAGTGAACCGCTACAATATAGGCTGCGGGTCATTCGGTAGGAGCTCGTACCTCACACGCGGATGGTTACCGTATGCAAAATCTAGGATAGCTTGACATTGCTAGTGACCACTCATATAGATGTGTCGGCATTAGAGCGGCTATCCACGTGTATGCCTTTAGATTGCATTGAGTACTAGCGAGTTACATATTGGGTTAACAAGATATAATTATAGCAAGAGCTAGATTGAATCGGCACAGGCTAGGGTGTGGACGGTTGCATCACCATTCTAGAGCCTAAGATTTGGCTATAGCAAGGACACGTGCTTCGACATAAATGTGGCGTCGTATTGAGTTAAGTCAGGAAGGGTCGTAAGGCAAGTTGGTTAAGTCTGGTTGATCCTTGGGAGGCACAGTCTCGATCTTAAGGCACGATCAATTCTATCGGCATGACCAGCATGAGTCATCCCTTTGATGTCATTGGCACGAGAATGGTCTAGAGGCACACAGACACAAGTGAAAAGTCTTGGCACGGTCGAGTTGCTTAAGTTTCTACTCGACGAGGCACTGCCTCGAATATATTGAAGTCACAAATAGAGTATAGCAAGACCCTGTCGTTGCGTTGCCAAGTATAGGCCAATGTGTCTTTGTCCTAAAATTGATCCTAAGGCAAGACTACGAAGACAATTAAAAAGGGATTAAGCTGCACAAAGTAAATGAACGTGTCAGTTTTGTATGTGTGGGCGAGGAGCTCACTCCACCAGTACAGTTGAGTACTGAAACCCACACCGTTTTTATGTGCAGGCATAGGTAGAAGCCCGATGGCACGGAGCTCGCTTGGATGCGTCGAGGCACGGAGTTCCTTGGCGTTTCTAGGCGTGCGGCCACATAGAGTCCGAACTTATATGGAACATAATGTA
>JANAVB010003200.1:1517444-1587444 GCA_029216955.1 Iris pallida
CTCCCTCTTCCCCCCTGTCCCTCCCGGGTCCCAACCCCCCGGTAATGCTCCTGTCCCCCAGGGTCCCCTCTTTCGCTGAGATCCTGTGGCCATACCGCATAACTCAACTCCCCATTCCTTTCGAGGACGTCGAGCTGTCGGACATCGATCTCTCGTGCCCCTTCGAGGGCCAGAACATTCGCGTTTCGTTCTGCTTAGCGGAGATCACTTCACTCTCCGCATGCTGCGCGAAGACTTTCGTGCTTAAATTCCCCTCCGGGTGCCCGAAAATCTCTATAGCTCAAGAAGCTATCGCGGGCTGGGGACTCTCCTCTACATACAAGGTCGCCTCGCTGGACCCCAAATACCTGCTCCTCCATCTCACTTCCGACTCGGACTACTCTGTAGTCTGGGCCAAAGACACCACCAGCCTGGGCCCCCACTTCGCCAAGATCGCCAAATAGCCCCACGGATTCAACCCCAAAGTCGACTCGTCGATTATCTCCGCGTGGATCCCCCTCCCAAACCTCCCCCTTATTTGCTTCGCCCTGCTGCTCTCTGGAGAATAGCCAGCTCCTTCGGGACCCTCGTGGCCATCGTCGGAGAAACTCGTTATCTTTCCAAAGGGCACTACGCAAAGATCTGCGTGGAGCACGGCTTGTCTTCTGAACCTCCTACGCTTCTTCAGATCGATCTCGGGGAACATACACACCTTCAGTCGTTGGTTTATGACAACAGCATTATCTTCTGCCAGCACTGCCAGCTCAGAGGACATCTGACAAAGCATTGTTTCAGAGCTCACCCGGAGCTTAAAAAGAAAGCATCCCTCAAGTCGCAACCCCCAAAGCATCCCAACTCCTTTCCTCTGGCCCTATTCTCCCCCTCCCCAACTCTCATTCCCACTTCCACGATAGCGACGGCTCCCCAATCCCTACCCCGTCGGCTAAAGCCAGTGCTCCTACCGATCCACCGGCTATCTTCCTCAACAACAGGTTTGATATACTCACCCACCCCTCGCCAGATGTCGTCCAAGCGAGCCAACAGCCTGACAGGACCCCTACCGCTGTTAGGGAACAAGCCACAGCCCAGCAACCAGACGATATCACCTCTCTGGTGTAACGCCCCAGTCCCAAAATACTTAGGACCAAGTACGCAACATGCCAGCTGCACATATACGAAGAATACTCCAATATATGAGATCCTCGTATACGTACATAAGCTGTATATATATAATAAAACCACATGCCAGAATATAAGTATCTAATCTCATCACATCTCAACATAGAAGAAATGAGAGTCAAACGAGAGTCCAATAAATAATGCATCAAAAGATAGCCGGGTGGACATACCCACTCCAAACAGCTATGTAAAATAGTTACAAAGATCGGAGTCCAACCTCCACAAAATAGAAAGTAAATGAAAGAACATAGGATGTCCCCTACATAGTCTCAATAATCCTCGAAAATAAGAATAGAGCTAAATGTCAAAGGGAAATGCCTCGTCGCCCACAAAAGATGGATCCAATCCCGCTCCGTACTCCTGTGGGAAATCGTCTAATCCTGGAGAGATAACCAGGGCTTCAGAGGGACGTAACAAGATACAAGAAAATACTATGCCATATAAACTGTGATATATAATAGAAAATAAGGGATGCATGCAATAGGATACCTAACCGTACTATAGTGCATATGCAATAAAGAACAATCCTCCACATATGGGCACTCGGGCTGTATAACAGTGGCATCGTCCCACTCATCGGGAATCAGTACAATCCGTCCATAACGTTCGCGAACGTCAGAGGGAATCAGTAAGAAAACGTCCATAATGTTCCATGAACGTCAGAGGGAATCAGTACAATAGGGTGAACCTGCGTCTCCAACGGAGCTTCAGGTACAATTGCAGTATGTAAATGTGGTCCATACATCAAGGAACAGTTCTTCCCTCCCAATGCCTATTGGAGTCACATCCATGACTCATATGAACCTCTAGTAACTGCCAAGTCCACTAGCATGCAATTCTATTGGCAGTTACTCCTAACCGTCGTACGCCTCATACGTATAGGTGGCCGACCGACTACGCGAGTATGCGTCCTATATGTAACTCATAATACGTGGTAAAGTATGTGTCAAGGTCGCATGAGATATACCAATACCTCATTATCCAATGGGTGGTCACTAAGCTAAGTTAATACAAAATAATTTAAAAGCAATTAGAACGACCGATATAGTCGCTTGCACCAAAGTGTGACTTGGACGCACAACAATATAGAACAAATATATGAAACTAAAAATAAATAACTAAAAATAAAGTAAATTAATCACAGAGTAAGGTGGCAAGGTATCTTGCCTGATGGTGCAAAGTGGCAAGTCTAGAAAATCACAATGTCAGCCAAGAAATGTCACGATCTCCAAACAACTCCGGGCGCTGAAACAAACACCCAAAACGTATTCGGTGTATAAGATATACCTAGGAAACGCCTGTCCAAAAGTCAAATTCTGGAACATGGATAAAATCGTAATTTCGGGTCAAAACGATGTCCGCCGTTGAACTCGCTTTGCACCGAAATGCATGCCAAAGTCTATGGTTTCTAAAGTCATCAAACTATATGTCTATGGATTCATTTTGAGGAGACGAACTCAAAGGTATGTCCAGTTTTGGATTCCGATGAGCCGCGTACAAAATTGCCCATTTGAGTGGGTCACGGGCCCACCAAAAAGGGGTTCCGATTCGACCTTCTCAGAATCGAACCAAACTTGGCACAGAGGACCAGAATTTTGATTCGGACCTGTTGGCGCAAGTTTTGTCTCGAATCGACAATTGTACACGAAGTTAGGGCAAAGTTTGTAAATTGGCGATACGGGGGTATCTTGACGGATACAGACTGATTTCGTCACGCACACACGACGAAATTGGGTTCCGTTAGTTCCCACACATCGGCAACGTCCATACGCGCCTTTCGATGCGTATAGCGCGTGACAACATTGCCCGGTTTGTCGGAGCGCACGCCGTATCGAGAAAATTTCAGAAATTTTCTATAAATTAACACAGGTTTTCCTCCAACTTCAACATCAATTTACTTTTTACACGTTAATCGAAACGACGATCCAGAAGATGCATTGCGATCTCGGTTATATTGTCTTTTACTGCTTTCAATTAGTTTCTACAAATCTTTAATACAAAGCAAAAAAATTGGTCGACAAGTTGTCCTTTTAAAACAGTTTTTAGTATTACAGAAAACAGGTTTTTCTTCAACTTCGTCTCAATTTTTCGAGCAAGTCGATGGGTTGTTTCAAAATCCACCTAAAGGATCTCGAAGATGGTCGAGTCTATTTTCCAAAAAATTTTACGGATCGAAAATCGATGCTACGAGTAAAAAGTTACGTCATCAGGAAGTAGGGTACCTTGAGTGGGAAAAATTGCTCCGTAGATGACGAAGGGCTGACTTTCGATGCTCCGTTCGTCGCGCACACAACTCCGTCGCTGGTGAAACGAACTCGTACGCGAAGAGCGTATGTTCTGCCGCAATTTTCATTTTAGAAGTCTAGGATTTTGAGGTCTGGAGAGGAAGTTATATTTATAACAACTTGTGGCAAAAACCTAATACTAATAGATTTGCTAATAAGTCAATGGGTCGGGCTGGTGGTGTTTTTTTTTTTTTTTTGGCGTTGCTGCTGTATGCAGCTAGCAAGGAGGAGGGGTGGGGCCCGCCCCTTAAGTGGGGTGGGTTGATTTTTTTTTCCTTTTCTTTTCTTTTTCCTTTTCTTTTCCTTTTTCTTTTCCTTTTTCTTTTTTATTCTTTTTCATTTCTTTTTTTAATAACTATTTTCTATTTTCTATTATTACTATATTTATTAACTAAATTCTATTTTATTTATTATTTCTAATTAAAAACTCTTTTCAATAATACAATAATTAGATATATTTATATACACATATATTTCCACATATATGTATATATAAATATATACACCTTAATAAATCAATACATACACACATAAATATATATACATATATATAAATATCTCATATGAACTTACACCCATACTATGCATTACACTCTTAATATTATGCATACATGTATTTTAGCAAAAAAAATTTACACAAAACTAACTTTAAATAAATTAATAAATTAGGGGATTTTACATCCTACCCAACTTAAAGAAATTTCGTCCTCGAAATTAAAACTACGGTAAGGGGGTCGAATGCAAATGCAAAATTTGTAAGGGGCTAACGTATGAAAGTCGTCCCTTGGTTTTTGAACAAATGAGGGTAGTTGTACAAGGAACCTTATTGGCTTAATTTCTATAGGGTAAGTGTTCTTGGTTCAAGGCTCTACCCCACTTATAAAAGTTGGCTATCCGTGATAAACGTTGTTACGAGCCTTCTGAGAGGGGCTAAAAGGTGCAGGGGTTTCATATTGAATGAATCCATCTCGAATTTAAACTATATTGGTGGGAAAATATCTTGTAAGGTCAACATATACCATCTCTGCTAGGCTATGGTAGTCTAGAACAAGTCCTAACTCGAGAGGTTGGGCTAGTTCCGAATCGGATTGGTTAGATAAGTACCGTAAGTCAAAAATATACCTCTCATGGCTTTGTGTACAAGTGGCAGATAGGGTCTCAATTGAGTATCACACTAGGGAAGGTGCATATTGGGCTTCGAGTAGATCACAACCATATATCGGGTCGAAAGTTTTGAGTTAAGTTTTGTTCTCAAATTGAAGCCGAAAGGTTCGTCGGTATTACGGTAAGGTTTATAATTAGCCCTTTTTTTTACTCAAAAAAAATGTATCATGAAAATAGAGTACAAGGGGACGTATTTTAATGGGACATGATATGTCTACATGAAGGTAGACTCGTATAGGTCTTGCAGATGGATTTTGTTGGAAGGTAGCAGCTGGTCTTGTGCTCCGAATCTAAATGCCACGGTCGAGGACCCAAAAATGTTCTAAATAGAAAGTGGGAGTTCATGAGGCACTAATTATCGTTCTAACAGAAACCACTTATTCTAATCAATAGGCAATCCTAGTACATTCTAAATTCTACTAGGGCTCTACGATCTATATCCTACAGTAATTTATTTCTAGAAGTTAACAAAGACACCGCTCTTTGGTTTAGCGGAGTTAGAAAGGTTCGAGTCGGAAGGTCATACCTTAATTTATGGAAGAATATTACACGATGTACTAGGATACGAGATGTGATAGATATGAGTCAAGTTTTGAAGACCGTACTTTGATTCCAATAGATGTCGATGATTGTATGAATATATCTTTCCTGTCTATAGATGGTATGATGAACTGAGAAGGATATTACGGGTCTATCTTCCCTTAATACGAGCATCTGTCTTTCCAAAATCTGTAAAGACGAAAATAATAAGTGTTCCAGGAAGAGAGGATTGAATACAAATATGGGATTCTAGAGGCGTTTCAAATAGAGTTGTCAAGGCAGTTGCGGATGAGATCCTAGAGCCATCTATATCTCAATCCACGTAGGATAAGCAAATAAAAACAAACCAACTGTACGAAGGTTGATCAGACCATCATACACTGATTCTGATTGGACAATATGTTAGTGGGCGTCCCCAATATACACATGTCGTGAACAAGCTTGATAAGGATAAGCTTGCAAAATCTAGGCTATAATAGCGGTGTTTAGTCAGACTAGTCCAAATATTAGTACGCGGGATTTATGATTGAATGAAAACACGAATAGTTCGAGGTTTAAGAATCTAAGTCGTGTCCCATGTTCGTGCTTATGCAATCGTCCTACTGTCTGATTTTCTCTGGCCTTGGCTAACGTATGATGCATGGATATGATAACAGGGAATATAAAAATTAAATCATACCTGCTATGACTTTTCCTTCTGTTTCTACATTCTCAACTGCTAACGAGAAGGCATGTCCGTAATTCTGGCCGGGGTCCTGAACTCTAGTCCTGTCGTGCTGCACTGGCTGGGGTGGTAATGGTGGGCGAGGAGCTCCTACTTTTGGTGCTATAAGCCCAGACACCTATTGTCCTGGTCGGGGTGCTGGGAGTGTAGGAGCTGTCGGCCTCGGGGTCTGTCGAGCATATACTATCGCCTGCTGCTCTGGACAATCCTTGACCATATGCTGGCTGGATCTATACCTCAAGCACCATCCATAACGGATCCGACAGTCTCTATGGACATGTCCTTTCTTCCCACAGTAATGGCAAACGGGCTTCTGATATGGTATGGGCCTCTGCTGGTACTGTCTTATGGGCCTTCTGATAGGTCCATCCTGTGTAGCTTTAGCCGGTGCGACTACTAGTGTATGGCGCCTCGATGTTTGCTGTTGCTCCTTGTGAAGAATCTCCTGGGCACGAGCTTCTTCCAAGATAGCTAAATGGGAGACTCGAGACTGGGTAGTCGTATAAGACTTGAGCTCTGGTGCAAGCCCCTAATGGAATCTCCTCGCCTTCTCTAACTCTGTCAGGATCAGTCCCGCACCAAATCTACTCAGGCGATTGAACTCTGAGTCGTACTCATCAACTGACATGTTTCCTTGCTTCAGATGAAGGAACTGATTGTAGAGACCGTCTCGAACATGAATGGGGAATAATCTTTCATAGAAAAGATCGTAGAACTGCTTCCAGGTGATCCCAGTGCCTAATCGCCTTTCTTCTGCCTTCCACCAGTGGTGAGTATTATCTTCTAAAAGTAGGTCCACTGCTGTCATCCAATCACGTACTGGCAACTGGGATGCCTTCAGTAGCTTCTTCGTGCTAATAAGCCATGCTGACACCTCTAGTGGCTTCTTAGTACCTCTGAAGGACTTGGGGTTTATATCTGTAAAGTTCTTGATAGAGCCTTCATAAGGATGCAGAGTCGGTGTTGGTACCGGTGTCGGAGGTGGTGGTGGAGGTCTAGCCAATGATGCCATCATTGTCTATCTCATCAGCTCAGTCTATTGCCACTGAGCCTGCATCATGGCGTACATAAACTGGGAAGTAGGGCTCCTATCAGTCGGTGGTGGAGGCATCTGAGGTCCCGACTGTGGTGGAAATTGCTGGAGGAATGGTGGTGGTGGAGGAGTGGTATATTCCCTTCCGGTGGCATGGTAGTGGTCTGCCCAGCCTGGCTTCCTGGGGGTGCTGCGATCTCTGGATACTCCGTCGTCAGTGTCGTAGTAGGCTGTGACTGTCCTGGCTGGTATGGTGTCGCTGGAGTCATTGGATGATTATGTTCCTCTTGGGTGGCCGCATCACCAGAGGTGATGGCCAAGGTGGAAGTGTGTCCGCTTCTTAGATTCATACTGTTGGCACGAGGAAGAATAGGACGATATTAGGAGAATTTAGATATGAGGTAATTCAAGTAATCAAAGGAATTTGAAAAGATTGGAAGTCAAGGGAAGTAGTAGTTCTGGATGAGATATTCCTATTCCTATATGCAGGCTTGTTGGGCACAGTCATGTAACCCAATAATATTATCGTAGACCTGCATGGGCCACCACAAAAATATGTAACGCCCCAGTCCCAAAATACTTAGGACCAAGTACACAACATGCCAGCTGCACATATACGAAGAATACTCCAATATATGAGATCCTCGTATACGTACATAAGCTGTATATATATAGTAAAACCACAGGCCAGAATATAAGTATCTAATCTCATCACAGCTCAACATAGAAGAAACGAGAGTCAAACGAGAGTCCAATAAATAATGCATCAAAAGATAGCCGGGTGGACATACCCACTCCGAACAGCTATGTAAAATAGTCACAAAGATCGGAGTCCAACCTCCGCAAAATAAAAAGTAAATGAAAGAACATAAGATGTCCCCTACATAGTCTCAATAATCCTCGAAGATAAGAATAGAGCTAAATGTCAAAGGGAAATGCCTCGTCGCCCACAAAAGATGGATCCAATGCCGCTCCGTACTCATATAGAAAATCGTCTAATCCTGGAGAGATAACAAGGTCCTCAGAGGGACGTAACAAGATACAAAAAAATACCATGACATATAAACTGTGATATATAATAGAAAATAAGAGATGCATGCAATAGGGTACCTAACCGTACTATAGTGAATATGCAATAAAGAACAATCCTCCACATATGGGCACTCGGGCTGTATAGTGTTTGCAAAAACAAAAGTGTTCTTTTTATTTCACAAACTTTGTAAGAAGATTACAATTGAATTCTGGGAAAGTACAACTATAGGAATCCGATCTGAAGACGATCGTTTTATCCCTTGGACGATGTGAACTTTGAAGACGGTAGCCTCAGAAGAATGCAGCAGCACTTGGGCAAGAACTCCTGATCTCTCTGATGATCGTGAATGATCTGATCTTGATAATGAAGGACTTAAAACTCTATTTATGGAGTTCTGGAAAATAACTAATTAGTAGTTATTTCTGGATTGCGCAGGTTGGATTGTGCAGGCATTGGACTGTACATACAGCGAACTGCGCTGGCAGTTACTCGATCGTGGCTTAACTGTATTAGACACGTGGCATTGTTTGATTGAAATGTGCATGGTCGTGTACAGACGATTGCCACGTGGTGAGCAATTGATGGCATGTAGGACACGTTCAAAATATCAGTTATCTTGATGGATTGTGCCACTTGAACTGCGCTAGCTTCAGACTGCGCTGGATCGAGCTGCGCTGCAGAGGATCTGGCAGACTGCGCTTCGGTTGGGCTGGCAGATTGCACTGACTGTACAGCTGTTCTCGAGCGCTGTGCTGCACAAGAAACGAAAGGACTCTTTATTTATCGGGCTGTCAGCTGTCAGAAGATCGAATTTTTGTCAGGTAATGATGACGTTGCCACGTCAGCTAGCGCGCTTGAATGTTAGCGCGATTCGGCCTCGCGCAGTTGATTTATTGCGCAGTCTGTTTCCTGCACAGTTCATTTGAAGGGTGCGCAATTTGATTTTTATTGCTTTTTTTATAGGTGCAACTTGATTTCTAGGACCTACAAGACCCCCTTCAAAGTTTTTGAAATTTGAAAATATTCAAAGTTTCGAAATACTTTGAACTTCGAATTTAAAATCAAGTTGCGCAAGTGGCATTTTGACTGCACGTTTGGAGGAATCAGCTCTGACTTTTGTGGCACAATCTTAGGTGACTGTTCCACTTCTGAAAACTATAAATAGTTTCCATTCTCATTCTGTCAAGCTTTACTTGCTTTCGATTTTCTGAAGAGATAAAAGATTTCCTCCTACTCCGACTTCCTTCTTCTTCTTCCCGCCGTCGATTGTAATGGCACCCAAGCGTAAAACTACTGAGAAGGGCAAGGCCCCCGCCGAGACCTCGACTCGGGTTGTGCCCCGAATCTCTTATCATGAAATTGGCCACCCAGCACTGCAAGGTAGATGAAAAACTCGATCGAAACCCTTTTTAGGGTTCTTGACATTTTTGAACCTTTATACCTCTCTCTTTTCAGAGATTGATAGTATTGTGCCGCCCTGTTTAGGGTTTTGGTTGCACACACAATAGTTTTCATTTTTATGAAAACTATACTCTTGCGCAATCGGTTGGAAAGTGCTAGCAGATGTTCGGTGCAATCCATCAATTTGCGTAAGTAGGTTGAGCCAGTGCAAACTGATGCCTTGCGCAAGTGGGTTAGCGCAACCTGATATCTTGTGCAAGTGGATGTGTTGGCGCAATTGGATACTTTGTGCATGTGGGATGCATTGGCGCAATCTGATGCTTTACACATAGCGCAATTTGATGAACTCTTTTTAAAGAAACTTTGTGATTTTGCATGTACTGATCTTTATCTCTTTATTTAATGCAGTTAACCTCAGGGAAGATCCCAATTATGAGTTTTTTGTAGGGACTTTGTCTGAACCTAAATTCAAGGAGGATCTTTCCCATGTGATATATCCTCAATATGCATGCCGTCATCTCGGCAAGCCATCCTGATGGCACAAGACAATGAAACTCTACTGAGTCTAATGAACGGTCAGCCTCTGCAAACTGTTGACGCCGTCATCCATAAGAAGCCTCTGTTTCTGTTCGGTGAGGCTCTTGACAAGAGCTCTTAGCCTAGACCTCGTATGGAACAGAGACTTTTTCAAAGGGGTGAGAAGATAATACTTCTACCGGAGATTTCCAGATGCCTTCCCCTGTCTCGTTATGCTTTTGCGAGTTATCCCAGGAGGATGGAATGGGATATAACTCCACTTCAGTAAGCCCAAACGGGGAATATTTGTGTAAAGAAGGGGCCAAACAGCAAAGACATGTTCTACAGTTCCTCTGAGCATCACAGCACCCTGCTCAGAGGGCTGAAACCGGGTCGCATCCCACCGAAAAACTCTTCCCTGCTGCTACCAGTCAGAATGCCGATATTTCCAAATGAGTTTGCAAAGGTTGAGGAAAGGTATCCAGATCAAGATCTTCGGCTAACAGGTCTTGTGAATCCGGATAACAAGAGGTGGAGCTGTATAGCCAATTGGATATTGGCTCAATTTGAAGACAGGCTCAAGAAGATTGAGCTGTACCAAGCGATGTATGCCACCGTTTATGGTTTTTCGCCTAATCTGCATCTATTCCTTACATTGGCGAAGAGATACAACTACAGGACGGGGACTTTTATGATGCCATACGGAGAGATCGGATTGGCTTTACATGAGATGAAGTACATCTCCAGCCTGCCAATGGGGGACATCCCCTATGAAGAATTTGTCCCTACCAATGATGAGTTGGACAAATTACGGCAAGAGAATGCTGACATGGTGGCTGTCTTTGAAGAGCTGCTATGCCACTACAAGATCTGTTCCTTGTATTACAATAGTGGTACATCCGACACCTGTTACTCGACGAAATGGTTGCCATATCTCTTCCTCAACCATATCATGGAAAAGAAGACCATGGCGCATGACAACTGCAAACCCACCTTCTTCAGACGACTTAGCGATAGTGAAGTGATAAAGTTGATGAAGGAGCACAGTGACATGGATATCCTGGTTGAGGATGATCTTGCATATCCTCCTTTCAAGGAAGGAGATATTATTGAAAGTTACATGAGGATGGGCTACAGGCCCATGTCGAAGGAAGCCCAGCTGGCGGGTTTCCTCACTTATTGGCTTCAACGATACGTCATCCCTGGAGCCAGCACCGTCGATCGCTTTCATCACGGCGTGTTGTTTGCTGCTGTCCGCTTAGTCTTTGGCTACCGGATGGATCTATTGTCAGCGATGACTTACAGAGTGAACGCTGGCCTCCGCCTTTTTGTCGATCAAATTCTTCGAGGAAAGGACGAGAAAGGAAGCTTTCCTCGGCTGGAGCTACCCTACACATATCTGTTCGGATGGTTGTTTCTGCACTATCCTTCACTGATGAACCCCGATATGGGGGCGGTGAGCGGCAGCTTCTTGAGGAGATTCTCCAAAAGCAAGTGGATATATACCACTTTAAGAGATTGCAGGCGTGCTCTGAATCTCGGAAAGGGATGGAACTTCTATTGTGTTCCCCCTCCAGCTGGCTACGAGCATATGCCCACCAACCTTGTCGACTCTGGGAGGGCACAGCCTCTGGGCCACACAACTTTCGACTGGTTGAAGATGATCCGACCATCTCACTTGGTGTACCTGTTTGAAGATGAGTGCTATCTGGAGCCTTATCTCCCCAGCCGCTTTGCACGCCAATTCGGCTATGACCAGTTTCATATAGGCAACGCCATAACATGCCTACAGGGAAAAGGTTATCTGATCGATGGAGCCCGGGCTTGGGCTTACTATAATGCTCGGGATACGAGGACGACGTTCTCGATGCCACTAAGGAGCGATCATGGTCCTCGCATGCTATATACGTATTCGCTCTTCTACACATCAGCGAATACCTTTGCTGAGAATTTTAACTTAGCAGATAGCTTTGCGACAGTAACATGATTAAAGAACGGAGCATCTGTTGTGTTGGCTCCTGCTAATGATGAAAAGGATGAGCCAGTTGATGCACCGCTGGAAGCTTCGAGGGAAGCCAACTTCCCTGAAGAAGTCAACGAGCCGTTGCGCATCTCCTTAAAGGTTGTCAGATCTCCAATCAAGGAGAGGAAGAAGAGGAAGGCGGAAGAACCTTCTTCTCCGGTTTCTAAGAGGAAGCTTGTCTTAGAATCCTCAGAAAGGGTCACTACCCGATCGCAATCTCGGCAGCAGACTGAGTCGACTCAGAGAGAAGAGGCGACAACTCCGACCTCTCTTCAAAGACAATTAGATGTTGTAGATGTAGAGAGTCCGGAGAGACCTCTACGTAGAAAGAAAATAGTTTTCAGAAGGAAAGTGGCCACTCCTCGAAGGCCTATCCTGTCATCGATCGTGACCAGTGCTGTCGTCGGAGTCATGATGTCGTCTCCTACATCTGCCCTTGAACCTAGGCAGGAAGCTTTCAGTCCAGAGAAGAGGGACGAAGTTGTAGAGACCATGGAGGAAATTGCAGAGACAGCAGATGAGGCTGCGAAGCCAAATGAGCCAGAAACATCTCCCGAAGTACTACAATCTCCAACACTTGCAACAGAAACCGCCCACCTTCCAGCTTCCCCTCGATCACTACGTGCCGAAGAAGATAAGTTAATAATTGAGGCACTGGAAGGCTGTGACTTTGGCTTGCACGATGATGTAGATCCAGTTGCTGTAACTGATAGTGAAGAAGCACGAGAAGAGAGTGCAAGTGATGAAGATGCATCAGCAAAGGCTGTTGATGATACTCCAAATCCAGAAGAGGATGCTGATGTACATGCATCCCCAGAGAAGAATACGGTTAAAGAAGTAGCACCGGAGGGAGCTACTGTCACCCATCAAGGAGGTACTGGTATTGACTGATATTAATACCGTTCTTTTATGGATTAAATGGCTGACATCTTAATTTTTTATCCATGCAGAAATTCAACTTTCTCCGATTCCTCCAATATGCACTGATATAGTGCAAATAAAAGCGATAGCCAACAGTAGCCGTCATTTATCAGGCGGCTATGAAGCGGGTAGTAGCCAGGCAGTAATGTCTGAAGCTAATTCTGCGAGGCTACAACCCATGTCGGCAGATGACAAACTTGTCACTGGACCCAGCAATGGTAAGATTGCCCTTACTTCTGATCCTTTTCGATAGTTGCTAATGACAGCAAACTGATGGGGTTTATTTGATTTCGCAGAGGAACATCTGGGAGGAGCAACCAGCTCTACCATGGCTCCCTTGTCCAAAGAGACCTCAACTCACATTCAAGAAGCTGAACATCCACCTGTACAGGCACCTGCTACTTCAACATCCATGGGAGTAGCTGCTACACCCGGTGCAATAGCTACTAACCGATTTATAATTGGCTCCTTCACCAACCTTTTCTTTAATTCATTGGGACCCTTAGTAGACAGGGTAATGGAGAAAGAAGATGTTGGTTTCATCACCGTTAGAGGTCCAACCTCTTATCGGATCAGTGCCATCCGAAATCAAGGTGATGAAGCTCAAGCTGTTTATCTTGAACACATCCTGGATGAGCTGGAGGAATCAGTTAAGATCTACAAAGATCTTAATCGGGGAGAGGTGGAACCCTTGGTACATGCTGAGTTTGAAAGGATGTCTCAAGAGGCTGTAGTTATGAAAGCTGATTTCCAGGTTTTCTTGGACACTTTCGCTGCCAAGTCTTCAGATTATGACTCCCAGATGGAAATAATAGCATCTGCTGCTGGGGAAAAGGAAAAGAAAGTTGCTGAGCTGAAAGCAGAGTTCGATCGACTTCAAGAAGAGTTGAGAATTGTTCAACTTGCTATGGAAGAAGAGACAACACAACACCAAGCTGCAGTCCAGCAACTGGACATTCTGACCCACGAAAGAAATGAGTATGTCAGGACTCATCAAGCTAAAATCTCCCGCCGACTAGTAACCTTGCCGTCTTTTGATGATAAATCTGGAATGGAGGAAGCTAGAAGGCGAGTGATGGATTCTCGTGAGGAGCGACTTCAAACTTTAAAGCAGCAGATGGCTAGTTTGATGACCCCACCAGCTGAATAGGAAGACTTTTTGTATCTTCTGTTTTGTGACCTGTCTTTTTGTAATGCCTTTTAATTTTGATCAATAAAAAGACATTTTCTTTGTGGCTCTATTATTTCTTGCATATCTCTTTCGAATATAAGTAATAGCAATAGAAAATATATTCAGAGGTCCGGGACATGATATATTTCTTGATTTAGAAAATAATTATATTCATTATATCTGCTCAGAGGTAATATGGACATGGCAGAATATAATTTGTTGAATATCATTATTTCAGTAGACAACTTAATCAAAGGTAACAAATACATGACAAGTTGCTGATGTGAATGAAATAGATGGAATGAACGGGTGAATCGTCAAAATGTGTGAACGAAATGACTCGTCGGGATGAACGGATGGACCGTCAGATGAAGAGGATGAACGGATGAACCATCGGATGAATGGATGAACGGGTGAACCGTCGGATGAATGGATGAATGGATGAACCATCAGATGAATGGGATGAACGGGCGAACCGTCGAATGAATATAGTGAACGAATGAACCGTCGGATGAATGTAATGAACAAGCGAACTGTCGGATGAATGGATGAACGGGTGAACCGTCGGATGAATGGATGAACGGATGAACCGTCAGATGAATGGGATGAACGGGCGAACCGTCGAATGAATGTAGTGAACGGATGAACCGTCGGATGAATGTAATGAACGGGCGAACCGTCGGAAGAATGTAGTGAACGGGCGAACCGTCGGATGATTGTAATAAACGGGCGAACCGTCGGATGAATGTAGTGAACGGGCGAACTGTCGGATGAATGGATGAACGGGTGAACCGTCGGATGAATGTAGTGAACGGAGGAACCGTCGAAATGAATGTAGTGAATGGGCGAACCGTCAAAATGAATGTGTCGCTTCGTTGTTTCATGAATTTATGTCTATAAATAGAACAGAAGATTAGATGGAATGATCACTTTCACTTTTCAACATAAAGATGTCGTCTGGAGATGCATCCAAGAAGGCTGAAATCGCCCCGAAGGTTGAAGCGGCACTGAGGAACGTCCAATCGAGCCAACCCAGCCAAAGCAGACAGAGGCGGGCGAAAGTTCGTCTGCGTCCAAGCCGTCAAGGGACATCTTGGACTTCCTACTTGAACCAGGGACGACGGACGAGGAGGAAGCCATGAGGATGGCCGCTTGCAAGTTCCTGGTGGGTTCGAGCAAGGATGTTCTCGGCACTTTTGCCGATTATATTTTTGAAAAGGACGGCAGTGGTCCTCGTACTGTCTATAAAAAGGACGATAGTGATTTGCGTCCTTGATATTATGTAACGTCATTCATGATGAAATAAAATGTTATTTATGAACTGTCTGATCATATTTACATGAAATCCCTGTTACATTCATACATAGTATTTTTTTAAGGAATTTGCCATTGATAGGCATTATTGCAACTCGACCATCCAACTCTGTAAGTTGATAGGCTCCATTTGAGAAGACTTTGCTTACGATATATGGACCTTCCCACTTTGCGTCGAATTTACCCTTGCTCATATGAGTCATAGTCATGGGATGTCTGACGGTTAGAACTAGTTCTCCTTTCTGAAAAGCTCTGACTTTAACTTTGCGATTGAAAGCTTTTGAGATTCGGGCGTGATATAACTCAATATGCTGTTGAGCCAATAACCTTTTCTCGTCGAGCGCTTCTAATTCTTGAAGTCAAAGGAGATCGTTGTTCTCTGTAGTGAGCTCGTTGGCGATGGCAATCTGCAGGGATGGGATCTGAAGTTCCAGGGGTAGAACTACTTCATAACCGTAAACAAGAGAAAATGGTGTACAGCCTGTGGGGTTACGGACCGTAGTACGGTAGGCCCATAGACATTCTCCAAGCTTTTCATTCCAGTTCCGTTTGTTAGTAGACACAAACTTCTTAAGGAGTTTGATAATAGTCTTGTTAAATGCTTCAGCTAAGCCATTAGCAGCAGGATTGTAAGCTGTCGAAGCAACATTATCAATCCGATGATTATCACAGAACCTGGTGAACTTTTGACTGATGAACTGAGGTCCGTTGTCATGAATGATTCCTCGAGGTACACCAAATCTATAGATGACATGGTGTTTGACAAAGTTGATGACGCTACTGGTCTTGACTTCAGCCAGAGGGATAGCTTCAGCCCATTTGGAGAAATAGTCGGTTATTGCTAGTATGAACCGATGTCCTCTAGAAGAAGGAGGGTTGATAGGACCTATAATATCCATACCCCAAGCTTCAAAAGGCCAGGAAGCAGCAGTTGGATATAGAAATTCCGACGGTTGATGGATGAAATCTGCATGGAATTGACAAGCTCGACATTTCCTTGCATATTCGATGGCATCAGCTACCATAGAGGGCCAGTAGTAATCCATGTGTCGGATACGATCTTGTAGCTTAGGACCAGGTTGATGTGCTCCGCAAACACCGTCGTGAGCTTCACGCAATACTTGTTTCGCTTCATCACCAGCAAGACAGCGTAAGAGTAGACCGTCATAAGTTTGCCGGTAAAGAGTCTTGGTAGTCTGGATGTAATAGAATCACAGAGATCATCGTCGAATGCTCGTAGCCTCCTTAGGATCTTCAGGGAGTATATCATGGACCACGAAATCGATGAAGGGAGCCCTCCAATCTTCACTGATAACATTGGCTTCAGTAAGATTATTGAACTCAATATTACGATTGTTTTCGATGCAGAACAATTCCCGATTAGAGACAACCACCACCTGCTGTCTTTTGATAGGGATGGCTAAGACTGCTGCAAGATTGGCCAAAGCATCCGCTTCAGTATTGTAAGCTCGACGGACATATTCGATGAAGAAGGCTTTGAATGATATAGCCATGCTGATTGCCGCTTCATAATAAGGCACTAGATCTTGATGACGAACTTTATAGGTTCCTCTAACCTGGTTAACAACCAGCTTAGAGTCGCCATAGACTTCAAGATATTCGACGTCCAGTTGCTTAGCTAATTAAAGGCCAATGAGTAGAGCATTGTACTCTGCTACGTTGTTGGAGCAAGGTTCATCTAGGGAGTAGGCTCTTTAGATAGTTAATCCATCTGGAGAAACAAGAACAACTCCAACTCCTGCGACGATGGTACCATTTGGTCCGATCCTGGATGCACCGTCGAAGAACAGACGCCGGGTAGGAAATTCTTCGGAGATCATATTTGATTCCAGTTTCTCGTCTGGAATTTCATCATAAAGCTTAGATGTCTCTGGTATAGGATGAGCTGCTAAAAAGTCAGCCAGCACTTGACCTTTAACAGATTTTTTGAGGAACATGTACCATGTCATACTGGGCTAGCAGAATGGCCCATGTAGCTAATCGGGAATTGAGTGTGCTAGGCTTCAGTACCCGAAGAGGATTAACTCGGGATATGACATGAATAGTTTGGCCAATGATGTAATGCCTTGTCTTTTGAACAGCAAACATAAGAGCTAGGCATTCTTTTTCAACCGGACTATAACGGTGTTCGGCACCAATCATAGTACGACTAAGATAGTAGATGGCCTGTTCATGACCTTCTTTGTTCTTTTGGGCAAGTAAAGCACCCAATGAATGATCCATAGCACAGACATACATTAAGAATGGTATGCCTGAGATTGGTGGCACCAAGACTGGTGGGTTTATGAGATATCGCTTTATGTTATCGAATGCTTGTTGACATTCTTTGGTCCAAATAAAAGATACACCCTTCTTCATTAGCTGAGTAAATGGTCTGCAGCGTCCAGACAGATTCGAAATGAACCTCTTGATGTACGCAAGTCGACCTTGGAATCCTCGTAGCTCTTTTAGGTTGCGTGGAGGACGCATCTCTTGAATGGCTTTGATCTTCTCGGGATCCACGTGTATAACTTTAGAGGTAATGACGAAGCCGAGAAATTTGCCACTAGAGACACCCAAGAATGACTTGGTGGGATTCATTTTGAGTTGATGTTGGCGCATCAGATTGAAGATTGTTCTTAAGTCTTGGATGTGATCTTCCTTTAGACGACTTTTGACGGCAATATCGTCGATATAGCATTCGACAGTCTTGCACAGATGATCTCGAAAGATGGTACTCATAGCTCGTTGGTATGTTGCACCAACATTCTTGAGACCAAATGGCATCACGGTATAGCAATAGACTCCGCGAGGAGTGCGGAAAGAAGTGTGTTTTTTATCTTCAGGATTCATCCGAATCTGATTGTATCCGGAGAATCCATCCATGAAGGATATCCTTTCAAACCCACAAGTATTGTCGATCATGACATCTGTGATAGGGAGAGGAAACTCATCTTTTGGACAGGCTTCATTAAGATCCCGGAAGTCGATGCAGACTCGAACTTTGCCAATTTTCTTCAAGACTGGGACAACGTTGGCTACCCAATCTGGATGTTGTTCTTCTCGAATAAAGCCACAAGCTATAAGCTTTTTGACTTCATCATCAATAGCGTCCATCATTTCTGGCTTGAATCTCCTTTGATGTTGTTTGACTGGCTTTGCATTAGGCAAGATATTCAATTTCTGAGTAGCAACTTTGGGATCTAAACCTGGTATGTCTTCATAACTCCAAGCAAAGACATCAATATATTCTCGAATCAGAAGAATTAATTTTTGCTTATCTGCCTCTGGAAGGTTCTTGCTGATAAATATTGGACGAGGCGACCCGCTTTCTCCTATGTCAATTTGAACTAATTGATCTTCGGTAAGAGGTTCCCATTGTTCGAATCGGAGTTCACATTGGGTATCCATTCGTTGAGCCCAAGGATCTGTTTCAGGACTTTCTTTGATGTCTTCATCATAACCTTCTGGAAGTTCGACGGAGACCATGTTAGAAGATACAATCAGCCGATGAACCTGACCAATGCTGGTGTCAGAATCCCATGATCTGGAATCAGAAGAGTTAGAGCGCTCCTCACTATCGGATTCGGAGACTGCTGGAGATAAGACTGGAGGTGAAGCATATCCGAGACCTCTTTTTGTCTTGCTGTAGTATATCTCTGATTTTCCTTTCGGAACAACCGTACGGATAGGAGTTCTTCTACCCTTACCGTAGTTGAGGCCATTCTTGAAGTCATAACCCATCTTTCGGATGATGTTTTTTAATTGTTGACTATAGCGACGAAGTTGGAGACGTCCTGTATCGTTGCTTTTGCTATCATCCGTATAGCTGAATTTTTGTTTTGGCCCTTTATTAAAAAGTATTAGACTTTTGCCTCTTTTTCGAGAAGGGACAACAAAGTATGAATCATCTGGGTGTTCGAGTAAGACTTCTGTTTGAAGAGACTGTACAACTCCCATTGTAAATGACTGAAAGCTATCTAACATATCCAAATAGCACTTAGCATGATAAATGACATCAGTATACTGGAAAGGAGATGCTTTTTCATTGATTTGTACATCTGTATTTATAACAGGACCTTTAGCCTTAGCAGGCTTGGTCAGATTGATTACAAGAGGGGGAGAAGAAGAACGTGGAGGAGGATTGGACTTGTTATGACGAAGGTCGATAACAAGTGGCTCAGAGGAGGTGAGCTCCCTTTTATCCTTGTTATGAGATAAATCAATAACAAGTGGCTCAGAAGACGTGAGCTGTCTTTTATCCTTGTTACGACGTAGGTCGATAACAAGTGGCTCAGAAGAGGTGAGCTCTCTTTGATCTTGACCACTATCGGTTGGTTACTTCTGGACTGGCAAGTGAATAGCCAGTGGTTTGGAGGACTGAGGATGAGAAACACGCCCTTTAGCAGGTATGATGAGGGTGTCATTGGGTACTGCTTCTTGTTCTTCTTCATTGTCCAGAGACAGTACTACTTTCATGAACTCATCTTTATACATGTGAGCATCGTTACAATATGCTTCGACACCTTTGAAAGGATAGAAATCTGCAACCTCTTTTTGAACTTCTCCATTGTCATCAACGTATTTGAAATATTGATGGAGAGTCGAAGGAACAATGTTGTGTTCATGCAGGAATGGTCTCCCCAAAAGAGCATTGTAAGAGCAACCATGGTTGTCTATGATTTAGAAGGTCACCTTTGTGCGGAGATTGCATATTTGAAGTTTTAGGTGAATCTTGCCCAGAGGCTCACTTCTTTCCTGGTTAAACCCCAAGATGGTGGTGATTGTGCCAGAAAGACTATATACTGGGATCTTCAGTACATCTAGCATTGTCTTTGGCATGATGCTAAGTGCTGACCCTGGATCTATCAGAATACGATCGACTTTCATTGAGTCGACATATCCTGTATAGTATAGAGGACGGTCATGCCTATTGTCTTCTAACAGCATATCATCCTGTGTGAAGGTAATGTTTGGAATTAATTCCAACACACTGTGACAATGGAGGCAAGAGACAGGCTCTGCTTTCGGCTTCTTTAGAAGGGTTAGACAAGTTTTGCCTGCATTAGAGCTTCATTCAGAGTTTCTCGAGTCTCTTTGGAGAGACGCAAGAGATCGAAGATTGGCAGCCTGGCCGGTGTATTGGCTAGTTGAGCGAAGATATCAAAGTTTTATGGCTTCTCAAGTCCAGAAGGAGATGACTTCTTCAAAGGTTTGTCGAAGCGGACTTGTTGTTTGCCTTTGTCGGCTGCTGTCGGTTTAGGAGGAATGGGTTCTACAACCGGTGAGGAAGCAGCAGGGATGCCCTCAGTGGAACCAGGTTGCATCGGAGCAGACTCAGAAGAAGAAGCAGGGTTTTCTTAATTTTCAGGAACTTCTCGTAGGTAGGATTTCCCTGACCTGGTGCCCAGCAGGATTTCCTCTTCAACTATGGGGTCAAAAGACACCATATTGCAGATCTTTGTTCTACCCTTGGAGCGGTCTTTTTGCTTAGAAGGAGCCTCGAAGTCAGCAACAAGGTCCAGGTGGATCCACATAATCTCGCCATTATCAAGAGATAAGGGAATAAGACCTTCACTTCGTGGAGGAGGGAGATTCTCGATCTCGAGAGTGGCCTTGGGGATAGGAATGACACCATGCTGTACCATCTGTGGAGGAAAGTTACCGAACTGTACTGAGACCATGTTCGCAGTAACAGTCTTCTCATCTTGTTGAAAAGTGACAACACCAGCGTTGACTAGCTCTTGAATTTTGCCCTTGAGTACGTAACATGCTCGAGTGGGATGCCCAATAAACCTATGATAAACACAATTTTTGGGATGATCAGTCTTACCGACCTCGTCAGGCTTCTTCGGGTCTAGGAGTTGGAGCTTATTGCTTTTGATCAAGCAATCAAAGATGCTCACGGTGTCATTTTCGTTAAAGGAGTACTCTACTTTCGGACGAGATTCCCTTGGTGGAGGTGCAGAAGGAGTAGAAGTAGACGTAGGTGGAGCTACGTTGACCGCCAGAGATTCTTTGTTCTTCAAGTTGATGTTCAAAGTTTCTTTACCCTTGCGGTTGTTCTGGCGATTACCGCTACCAGATGTAGGGTGTTCATCCCGGTCGGGGTTAGACATGTGTACCCCCAACTGCTTGAACTTGTCAGCGCTAATTTCAGCTGCTTTAGCATTAACAATGAATGATGGCAAGTCTTGAAATTGGGTTGACCCCGTCCACATGCTGATAATAGGCAAAATTTGCCTTGTAAGTATCTATAGTGACAGCGGCCGGAGTTCCAGGAGGCAGCTTTAAAGCTTCTCGGCGGAATCTTTCAATGAAACCCTCAGCGGTTTCATTATGTCTTTGTTTGATCTTGTTGAGGGCCGACATGGTCATGTTGTTGATTTCCTCGTAGAATCATTCCAAGAAGATTTTTTTAAGACTCGAGAAAGAAGTGATACAGCCATCAGGCAAGCTTTTGTACCAATCGTATGCCACACCGGCTAAACAGCCGACGAATACCCTGGTAAGAAGCGCGTCATTTGGCTGAAGTTGAACAGTCATTACCTCAAAGTGGTTAATGAACTGACTCGGAGAAGTGCTGCCGTCAAACAGCAAAATTATGGGAATCTTATACTTTGGAGGAAATGGGACTTCCTTCCATTCAACCGGATAGGGATGTTTGATCCCCAATCTTTGTAAATTGTCCTTCTCTTTAAAAGCCTCGAATTGAGTGCGCAAGAGTTTGACAGCTTCATTAGCATCCTCTGATAATGAAGAAGGAGCAGGCTGAATTACAGTGTTAGGGGGAGGAACGGCGTGATAAGTACTACCCCCAGCTCCTGACTGACTGGGTGTGGGTTAAACTTGTACAGGGGGTATTTGAGGAGATACTACCCCCAGCCCTGCATTGACAAGTACCGACGATACTATAATCTCAGGATTTGCCGCAGGTGTGGTTGGTGGTACTGTATGTTGGGCCACGATGATAGAATGTATACTGGCGACCATTTCAGCCATGGTCTTCAGCTTGTCCTCCAGTGCAGCTATTCGTTGTTCTTGATTTGCCGAACTAGAAGCATCTGGGTCTTCAGTGACAACATAAGCTGTCACTTTTCTAGGTACAGTAGAAGACACTGTCTGTTCAGAACTTTCACTGTATGCATCATAATCAGAGAAGGACTCATCTCCTGAATGAGAAGTAGGAAGATGACTAGAAGGAGCTTGGAGAAGATTCCTTTGACCGATTGTGTCTCGGCTTCGGGATATGGTGTGTTGAAATACTCCTTCAGAAGATTCTTGGAGTAAATCTAAGTACCGTTGGCTGGGCCTACGAGGCTTGCCATGTTTGGAGCATTTTCTACCCCCAGTGTCTCGAGAAGCCATGTTGACGGAAGCATACAACACTTCGTCTTCATCTTCTGACATTGGTTCAGAAGTTGCAAAATTTAGACGATCGAAGACAGACCGTTTTGTTGTCTGGCAACAGCACTGGATGACAACCTTGTGATTACAATGGTGTTCAAGTGGCTGAACTGGAAGTGTTGAGATATTGTCTTGCTTTTGCCTGAGGTGCTCTCGGAGGTCAAGAACAATGACGGGACGAGAAAAAGTCTGAGGGATATGTTCTTTGACCATATTCGAAACATGGTTCTGGTTCTTCAGATGTTTTGTCCCGTGAGTATACAGGGAAGTACTCACTTCATTAGCATAGGTATCAGGATTTTTCATTCTAGAAGTTTGCCTCTGATGCAGGTTCATCTTCGGCATTGGCTGCTTGCGTTTCGCCAAAGTTGATGTAGACCGAGGTCTATTGAGATAATTCCGTAGATCAGTAAACTCACCCCCAGGGGTTTCTGTCTGAGATACCAGTAATTTTCCTTGCTGTGAGCGGGATATCCGGAGAGTTGGGAGATCTTGGAATTCCTCTACCGGAGTAGGCAGAATACCTCTTTGATCAGTACTTTTCTCTTTGGCAGGAAGAGAAGAACTCTTGTTTGAGAGAATTCTTGTACTGATTGGTGCCAAGGCACGTTCAGATTGATCTTCCGAGGTAAAAATCCGGGAAGACTGAGAAAAGACCAAAGGACCTTTTCCCTTCTTTTGTGAGAAAGGGTTGGCTAAAAAGCGTTTCCCTCTGTTGTCTTCCAAGTCATAGAACGAAAAGTTTGAGAAAAGACCAACGGGCCTTTTTCTTTGTTCTGAAGAGGAGGAGGCATAGTCAACAGACTACCCCCAGTAGATTGCGCTGGAGCAACAGGATGCTTGTGAAGAGGAACAGAGTTTTTCACCTTGCTGTGAGAAGAAGGAAGATTAGCCAAAAGGCTATCCCTGTTGGACTGCGCTGGAACAGCTTGCGTAGAGGTTGAAGTGGCAATAGGCGCATTGGCTGATTGTGCGTGGGGAGCTTTGACAGATGGCCTTTTGACCACAGAAACTGTAGTTTACGCAGCAAGAGTTCTGGCTTCAGTGGATTGCGCAAGAGGGAAGGAGGTCACCAACTGTGCCAGGGGGAGAGGAGTCTTGGACTTTGCCATAGCAGCATAGGAAGTGGCTTGCGCGGCAGCAAGGGGAGCAGTACACTGCACAGGAGCTCTGGCTTGCGCTTTGGTAGCGCGGGTGGTATTTTGCGCAGGAGCAGAAGTGGCCAGTAGCTCCTTAGCAGCAGAGACAGCAGGTTGCGCAGATGATTGCACAGAGGACTGTGCAGAGGACTTTGGAGTCCACACTGAACGAACCTTGCTCTTGACAGAGGTTGCAGTGCGACGAGTAGCCCCGGAGTTGATCATCGCCTCGTAGGCAGTCTGGTTGACCTTTACAACCAGCGTCTTCTGCGTCTTTTCGATAGACGCAACATCACATTGAGTTGTCACTTCCTCGTCGGAGGAGAAAGTCGTCCCCAGCAGAGTCGCCATTTTGTTGTCAAAAACAAAAGTGTTCTTTTTATTTCACAAACTTTGTAAGAAGATCACAATTGAATTCTGGGAAAGTACAACTATAGGAATCCGATCTAAAGACGATCGCTTTATCCCTTGGACGATGTAAACTTTGAAGACGGTAGCCTCTGAAGAATGCAGCAGCACTTGGGCAAGAACTCCTGATCTCTCTGATGATCGTGAATAATCTGATCTTGATAATGAAGGACTTGAAACTCTATTTATAGAGTTCTGGAAAATAACTAATTAATAGTTATTTTTGGATTGCGCAGGTTGGATTGCGCAGGCATTGGACTGCACATACAGCGAACTGTACTGGCAGTTACTCGATCGTGGCTCAACTGTATTAGACGTGTGGCATTGTTTGATTGAAATGTGCATGGTCGTGTACAGACGGTTGCCACATGGTGAGCAATTGATGGCATGTAGGCCACGTACAAAATATCAGTTATCTTGATGGATTGTGCCATTTGAACTGCGCTAGCTTCAGACTGCGCTGGATCGAACTGCGCTGCAGAGGATCTGGCAGACTGCGCTTCGGTTGGGCTGGCAGATTGCGCTGACTGTACAGCTGTCCTCGAGCGCTGTGCTGCACAAGAAACGAAAGGACTCCTCGTTTATCGGGCTATCAGCTGTCAGAAGATCGGATTTTTGTCAGGTAATGATGACGTTGCCACGTCAGCTAGCGCGCTTGAATGTTAGCGCGGTTCGGCCTCTCGCAGTTGATTTGTTGTGCAGTCTGTTTCCTGCACAGTTTATTTGATGGGTACGCAATTTGATTTTCATTGCTTTTTTGATGGGAGCAACTTAATTTTTAGGACCTACATATAGAAGTGGCATCGTCCCTCTCATCGGGAATCAGTACAATCCGTCCATAACGTTCGGCGAACGTCAGAGGGAATCAGTAAGAAAATGTCCATAACGTTCCATGAACGTCAGAGGAAATCTGTACAATAGGGTGAACCTGCGTCTCCAACGGAGCTTCAGGTACAATAGCAGTATGTAAATGTGGCCCATACATCAAGGAACAGTTCTTCCCTCCCAATGCTATTGGAGTCGCATCCATGACTCATATGAACCTCTAGTAACTGCCAAGTCCACTATCATGCAATTCTATTGGCAGTTACTCCTAACCGTCACACGCCTTATACGTATCGGTGGCCGGCCGACTACGCAAGTATGTGTCCTATATTTGACTCACAATATGTGGTAAAGTATGTGTCAAGATCGCATGAGATATACCAATACCTCATTATCCAATGGGTGGTCACTAAGCTAAGTTAATGTAAAATAATTTAGAAGCAATTAGAACGACCGATATAGTCGCGTGCACCCAAGTGTGACTTGGACGCGCAACAATATAGAACAAATATATGAAACTAAAAATAAATAACTAAAAATAAAGTAAATTAATCACAGAGTAAGGTTGCAAGGTATCTTGCCTGATGGTGCAAAGTGGCAAGTCCAGAAAATCACAGTATCAGCCAAGAAACGTCACAATCTCCAAACAACTCCGGACGCTGAAATAAACATCAAAAACATATTCGGTGTATAAGATATACCTAGGAAACGCCTGTCCAAAAGTCAAATTCTGGAACAGGGGCAAAATCGTAATTTTGGGTAAAAACGATGTCCGCCGTTGGACTCGCTTTGCACTGAAATGCATTCCAAAGTCTATGGTTTCTAAAGTCGTTAAACTACATGTCTACGGATTCAGTTTAAGGAGACGAACTCAACAGTATGTCCAGTTTTAGATTCCGATGAGCCGCGTACAAAATCGCCCATTTGAGTGGGTCGCAGGCCCGCCAAAAAGGGGTTCCGATTCGACCTTCTCAGAATCGAACCAAACTTGGCACACAGGACCAGGATGTCGATTCGGACCTGTTGGCGCAAGTTTTGTCTCGAATTGACGACTGTACACGAAGTTAGGGCAAAGTTTGCAAATTGGCGATACGGGGGTATCTTGACGGATACGGACTGATTTCGTCGCGCACACACGACGAAACTGGGTTCCGTCAGTTCCCACACATCGACAACGTCCATACGTGCCTTTTGATGTGTATAGCGCATGAGCACGTCGCCCGGTTTGTCGGAGCGCACGCCGTATCGAGAAAATTTCAGAAATTTTATATAAATTAACACAGGTTTTCCTCCAACTTCAACATCAATTTACTTTTTACACGTTAATCGAAACGACGATCCAGAAGATGCATTGCGATCTCGGTTATATTGTCTTTTACCTTTTTTAATTAGTTTCTACAAATCTTTAATACATAGCAAGAAAATTGGCCGACAAGTTGTCGTTTTAAAACAGTTTTTAGTATTACAGAAAACAGGTTTTTCTTCAATTTTGTCTCAATTTTTCGAGCAAGTCGATGGGTTGTTTCGAAATCCACCTTGAGTATTTCGAAGAGGGTCAAGTCTATTTTCCAGAAAATTTTACGGATCGAAAATCGGTGCTACGAGTAAAAAGTTACGTCATCGGGAAGTAGGGTACCTTGAGTGGAAAAAACTGCAACATGGATGACGAAGGGCTGACTTTCGATGCTCCGTTTGTCGCGTACACAACTCCGTCACTGGTGAAACAAACTCGTACGCGAAGAGGGTATGTTCTGCCGTAATTTTCGTTTTGGAAGTCTAGGGTTTTGAGGTCTGGAGAGGAAGTTATATTTATAACAACTTGTGGCAAAAACCTAATACTAATAGATTTGCTAATAAGTCAATGGGTCGGGTTGGTGGTGTTTTTTTTTTGGCGTTGCTGTTGTATGCAGCTAGCATGGGGGAGGGGTGGGGCCCGCCCCTTTAAGTGGGGTGGGGTGGGTTGGTTTTTTTTTTCTTTTCTCTTTCCTTTCTTTTCCTTTTTCTTTTCCTTTTTCTTTTTCATTTTTTTCATTTCTTTTTTTCATTTCTTCTTTTTTTTTAATAACTATTTTCTTTTTTCTATTATTACTATATTTATTAACTAAATTCTATTTTATTTATTATTTCTAATTAAAAACTCTTTCCAATAATACAATAATTTGATATATTTATATACACATATATTTCCACATATATGTATATATAAATATATACACCTTAATAATATATATATATATATATATATATATATATATATATATATATATATATAAATATATATATATATATACACCTTAATAAATCAACACATACACACATAAATATATACATATATATAAATATCTCATATAAACATACACCCATACTATGCATTACACTCTTAATATTATGCATACATGTATTTTAGCAAATTTTTTTTACACAAAACTAACATTAAATAAATTAATAAATTAGGGGGTTTTAAATCTGGTCAGCGACGAAGAGAACCAGATGGCTCTTATCTTACACCCGTCCCTAGCAGAGTACGGTGTTCCTTCCCCCAGCGACGGGAGCGTACCTTCAGATGTAATGGAGGCATTCGGCCTCGTTCCCACACACAGACTCTAACAAGCCAAGGACGCCGGATTCCTCGATCCCATCAACCCTCTCTGCGCGCTATCTGAATTACAATCAAATGATGCCTCACTACAATCGGAGGAAGCAGGTAGATCCTCTCACGTCCTGGTCGAGACGTCAGAAGTCATCACAGCAGCTACCTCGGCAGCTCCCAAAACCTGCCACAACAAGAAGAAAAAACACCCCCAAGGGCTCAAGGCCATGATCACTCGATCAGCCACTAAGCTCAACACCCTCCCCCCTCGCATCCTGTCTGATGCTTAACATCCACTCGTAGAATGTTAGAGGACTGGCCAATAAGCCCACTTGAGAAGATTAATTAGCCTCAAGAAAACCCACCGGGTAGACATCTTAATTATGATCGAACCCAAAATCCCTCAAAGAAAAGTCAAATCCATCCAGCTTCAACTCGGGTTCACGTCCGCTGTTGCCGGTTGCCACAACAAATGGATCCTCTTCTCCGTCGAATACAAGTTTGGCATCGTCCACGAAGCCAAACAGGCACTCTCCTGCTAGTTGGAATACCCCACTCTCCCATTCTGATTCCTCCTCTTCGCGGTCCACGGTAGTTGCGATCTCACCTAACGCAAGCTGCTCTGGGACACCCTGTCGAACATGCACCTCCTCCTCAACAACCCTCCATGGCTCTGCCTTGGAGACTTCAACACGATCTCGTACAGAGAAGAAAAATCCAGGGGGCACCCCCCCAGCCGGCCATGGCCGACTTTAATGCCTTCATCTTCCATGCCAACATGTCCTCCCTCTCCTTCTCCAGGAACGCCTTTACATGGTGCAACATGCAGGAAGGAGCCCGAAGATAATACTCTCGCCTGGATCGGGCCTTGATTGATAACCTCTAGTCCGACATGGATCTCATCTCCAACCTATCTCACATCAACTCTACCGAATCAGACCACTCCCCTCTCCTCATTGAGATCAGCACCAAATCCAACATCATCAAGAAACCTTTCCAATTCTTAGACTTCTGGAGCTACCACCCTCAATTCAGAAGCATAGTGGCAACTGCCTTGATCTCAGCAAGCCATTCCAACCCCCTTGCCAACGTGGCCACCAAACTACAGGCAACCAGAGGCGTGCTTCCCACCTGGAGCAAACTTATCTTCGGTAACATTTTCTAAGAAATAAAGAATACGAAAGATGATGTCACTAGGGCCGAGATCCGGTTCTCCTCGGACCAAATCGAGGAAGCTTGCGCCACACTAAACCTAACCAAATCCCTCATCAAGTCTCGGTTGAAAGTAGAGACTGAATTTTGGAAGCAGAAAGCCAGATTGACCTGGGAGGCAGAGGGCGACAAGAACTCCAGCTTCTTCCACGCTTGCGTTAAAGGCCGCAGAAACCAACTGAACCTGCACAAAATCTCCGACGATAACGGTACCTTACTCAAAGACCAGCAAAGCATCCAGGCTGCAGCTGCTAATTTCTACACCAAATTATTCTCTAAAGATGCCATCGTTAAAGACGACGAATTCCTGACTAAGGTCCCCAATCTGATCAACGAGTATGACAACACGCATCTCGTGACCCCCCATCCTCGAAGGAGATCAAGTCCGCTGTGTGGGCCCTTGACGCCCACAGCGCACCCGGCCCTGATGGGTTCTCCGGAGTTTTCTTTCGATCCTGCTGGGACGTCATTGATTGGACTTTCTTGCGGCCGCAGTTGCTTTTTTCAATGCGCGAGCTACCCCAAATCAATCTCTCGAGCCAACCTTATCCTCATCCCAAAAAAAGTAAATCCAGAGTCCTTCAGAGATTTCAGACCAATCAGCCTATGCACTTTCACCAATAAAATAATCTCCAAGATCATCGCGACCCGCATGTCCACTCTTCTTCCAAAGATAATCTCTGAAGAACAAAGCGGTTTTGTCCCTGGGAGAATCACCGACAACATCCTCCTCGCCCAAGAAATAATAACGTGCATGAAATTCCCGTCCAGGGGTGGGAACGTAGCCATCAAACTCGACATGGAGAAAGCCTACGACCGGCTGGACTGACAATTCATGATTTGGGTCTTCAGGGCTTTCGGGTTCTCAGAAATTTAGATAGACATCATATTCGGATCCATCAACAACTCTTGGTTCTCTACCATCATCAATGGGCAGGCCGACGGCTTCTTCCAGTCCAGCCGCGGGGTTCGTCAGGGAGACCCTCTTTCCTCTACTATTTTCATCATAGCGGTCGAAGCTCTCAGCAGAAACCTGAATAACATGCCAAATATTTCCAGATTCCACCACTATTATACCACCATTAGCTGCCCCTTAATTACTCATATAGCGTATGCCGAGGACATCTTCATCTTCTCTTCCGGTGACATCGGATCAATGGAGGTGGTCAGCAGAACTCTCGAGAAATACACAAGATGCTTCGGTCAACGTGTCAACCCCGACAAAAGCGTCATCTACACCCATCACAAAGCCGACAGGACCCACTCGGCTACTCTCGCCAACCTGACCTCCTTCTCCATCGCGTACCCGCTGTTATCCTATCTGGGATGCCCACTGGTATATGGCAAATCTAATTTGAGCATCTTCGACGGTCTGGTGAACAAAATCATGAACAACATCACGGGATGGCACAACGCGATCATGTCCCCTGGCGGAAAGATGATCCTCATCAAACACGCCTTGTCCTCCATTCCAATCTACACCCTGGCAGTTTGCGCCCCCTCCCCCCCGTAAGAAGGTGTTGTCTTTGTTAGTAACCCTCTTTGCCAGCTTCTTTTGGGGGCACATAGACGGCAAGGATAAGCACAATTGGGCCAGCTGGGAATCAATGGCCAAACCTACAGAGGAGGGGGTCTAGGCTTCTGCAGATTATCCTACATCCTTGATGCCTGCTCCATGAAGTTATGTTGGAAACTCCGTACAAACAACCCCATCTGGACTCGGTTCCTGAAAGCAAGATACTTTCAATATTTTCATCCGTGACGGCCGTCACCAACAATCGCTCCTCTGCTTCGTAGCATCGTATCCTGCATGGCCGGCACCTTGCTGAACCCTATATTCGCCTACAACTTGGCAACGGCCGCTCGTCGCTGCGATACGAGTGCTGGCTCGGCGATGCGACGGATGCCCAATTGCGAGATCTGTGACCTGTGGGACTCCGAACTAGGGTGGAGGTGGAACCGGATCAACGATTGGATGGGACCAACGGCGACGGACGCCCCGACCGCCACCGAGATATAAATCAGCAACCTTCCAGATACCTGGAAATGGTCTCCTACCACCGGCGGAACTTTTACGTTGGCCTCAGCAAGGATCGTGGTGAGAGGCATCAGTGTGCCATCTCCGTTGATCGCTCCCTTCTGGCACTCATGTATCCCCAACTAATGGTCGGTACTGGTCTGGCGAGCACACCGCAAAAAGCTACCCACCGATGACTCCCTCACCACTTTAGGCTTCAGCCTTGCCTCCAAATGCCATTGTTGCACTTCGCACCACCCAGAAACCTCAGAACACATTCTGCTGTCCGGAGACTTGGCCGTTCATCTCTGGAAATGCCTATCGTGCCGTTGTGGACTGATCTACCGAGCCGAGGGCTTCAACGATCTCCTCGCCAAGTGGAGAACCTCTCACGGGCATCAGATCGTCGCAGCCGTGGGTATTTGGGTCCTCTGGAAGAACAGGAACAAATACAGATACGAAGGACGACAAAATACCCCATATAACTGAACATAGAAGCCATCCGACAAACTCTCAAGATCCGAAGGCGCTGCACTCACTCTTCGGACCATTTTTGGAGCCAGCTGGCTTAATATATGTGAAACCCAAATTTTGATTTAATGGTTTGGTAGTGTAATATAGTTTTGTGTTATTACTATTATATTATTATTATTATTATTATTATTATTATTATTAATGTTGGGTTTTAAAATTAATTTCAAAATTTAATTCAGGGTTTTTGATTCGCTGACCAGACCCGAGCCCGGACTAGTTCCCAAAACCCAGACCCGGTTCTAACCTATTCTCTTGATTTCTGATTCTATTAAAAAAATATATAATAATAATTCTAATTATTGGAACTGGTCCACGTTGGACCAGATCCCCCTTATTCCTTACTCCCTTCCTCCACGTTCGCTACTTTCCCACTTTTTCCTCTCCACCATAATACCCATTCTCCACTTCCTACTACTTATTTTCCTAACACCCATTTCTTTCACAGAACACCAACTCCCCCAACCACTCTACTTTCCCCAAACCCATCTCTCCTGGAGCAAACCCTTTCTCCACCACTCGCAACCCCCTCCGCCAACTCCTTCCCCACCCGGACCCGAGCTCCGGCGCCCCTTCCAGCCGCCGGCGCCTTCTGCCCTAGCCGCCCAGCGGCGCCCCCGACGCCTCCTTCGCCTCCGCCCCCGACGCCCTGACTCCAGCGCTCTCCGTGCCCCTTCGTCGCGCCACCGCAGCCCCGGCGCCCCACCGCCGCCGGCCAGTGCGATCCCCGCGGTTCCCGTGCCCGGCCAGCACCCCCGGCGCACCCCGAGCCGTGTCCGCTGTTCTGGACAGCCCCTGTCCAACGCTCTTCGCGGGAGATCGAGTCCGATCTGTGGATTGGCGCGTCCCGAGTCCGAGGCAACCCTTCGGATTCCGTCGGCTTGGGTAATCCCTGGTTAATCATAGTAGTTCGTCCCTCCCCGTGTCAATGATGATTTTGGTCCACGAATTTCTTCGGAAATTTGGCTTTCGGTCACGTGCTCGGTTCCGAGAATTTTTCGGAACCATTGTTGGATTTATTTTGTGGTTTTGGCTTAGTTCTGTTCGTTTTGGGATTTCCCGAGAACCTTCAAAAAAGCTTCTTTTGGGTTGTTTCATTTTTTCGAAACTTTTCGGAAATGGATTTCTATATATTTTGGTTTTCGGATCTCTCCGATATTGTGCTGTGAAGATTTTGGGTTGGTTTCGGATTCCCGAATTCGTTTCGGGTCGTTCCGGATTAATTTTGCGAATGATTGTGGTTATTTTTATATATATTATTGGGATTCCCTGGTTTGGGATTTTGTAGGAAAATATTGGCACACTTTCCCAGTTTTTGGGTTGACCAAAAATAGAGGAAATGCTGCCGAATTTTCCGTAAAATTTAATTATATTTTTAAAAATGATTTTAGAATGGATTTCGGAAAAATATTAATATTTTAGATTTTGGGCGACGCCGTATTGGTCGATGGGCCCCGGCTAAGTGCAAACGAAACCGGCCTCGCCCGGACGTTGAGGCATTAGCCTATATAACGATTGGACCATATCTGAGACTCATTAAATATTTAATTTATTTTTATTATTATTTTTACTCATGACTAAATTATAGGAAGTTTTAGAACTAACGACCGTTTCGTCTTATTTCAATTTATGTAAATAAATTGTAATGGGCATAAGCCCAGCTGGTTGTTGGCTCTGTGACTTGTAATTTGGTAGCGTAGGATTTTCTGTTGTTTTCTGGTTTTGCGAGTTCTTGTAGCGTACGCGTAAATCTAATAATAATTATTTTCCTATAGAAAATTAATAAAGTTTTCTCACATAAAAATTTACAAGTTTTAATAATTTAACAACGATCATGTATTTCTCATTAAAATAAGAAATTTAGTTTTATATGTATAATTACGAAAAATACAAAGTTTTAATCAATTAATTTGGTGACGACGAGTTTTTCCAAAATACCAGTTTAAAACGATCTTTCCCTCGTTATTAATTCAACGCACCAATAATCGCATTTTTGTTCGTGTTTAATAAATAAAGATTAAAATTGATTAGGACACAATTAGAGATTTCAACTAGTATAGTTAGCTTGGTAACCCTGGATTCTGAGTCAATTTCTCGAATGTAGGAATTCGAGGACGATCCTAATTCCCATCTCGAAGTCTTCAACTTTCCAGTCCAGTCCATTTTGAGGCAAGTACATTTTGTGTTAGTTTACAATTATTTAGTAATCGTTTTAATGCAAGTTTAAACCACAATGCAACACGAAACTCTCTCTGAGAGCATTGACTGTAACTACTGTAACTGTTTGGGGACTGGGAGAGTAGTGTAATGAGTATGACCACATCCAAACTACTGTAACTACTGTAACTGTATTAGCTTACCCCTCATACACACGGGGATAAGCCGTATCTGAACTGTAACAAACCCAAGCCGATCATATTCATTACCTATTCACATCACAACTGTAACTGCTGGAATTTATTTTAAATTGTTTAAAAGTGCATGATTCTATTATTATTTCAACTGTCAAATTAGCATGAATTGTACTTTGCTCCCTCCTGACTGGAGATAACATTTTTAGGGGATATTGAGGATGCTGAGCTGTTATACATCAGCTATTACGACCCGGTTCTGTACCCCGTAGTGCTGCCAGAGTCCCCTTTGGAGGACGCAGGACCTGAGGCCGACGAGCCGAACGCCTAGCTAGATTTTCTGTTTCTAGATTTATTGTTTTAGAATTTTGTAAATTGATTTCAGCTTTTAATTCAGTTCTTTCACTTTCCAGTTGTATCTATTTAAAGGTTTAATAAAGTTTTAAATTCCCGAATATTGAGTTGTGACAAATATAGATGTTGCCGTGATTACCTGCTAATGGAACAGCTTACTGCCGTCGTCTCAACAACGGTGCAGGCTGGGCATGATCCGGTTCGACCCAATTATTTTCGTGACATGTTTTTAGTGGTGGCCCATACAGGTCAGAACAACAACTTAGGAAAACATACCTAGAAACAATTAGAACACTAGAACATTGATTTGTCACAACATAGGTCCGAATTATATGTAAATAAATATTTTTGTTTGATTATAGACTGGTAGGATACATTGCTTATGTTTGCACCCTAAACCTTCCAGAATATAACCAAGGAAAAGGCCAATCCTGCTGGCGATGAGGTGTCATCTCCGGATCATACCCCATCTCCTCAACCAAGTCCAGGGTTTATTCCCTCGCGGCTGATTGACCATCCCCATAATGCATCCAGTGAAGTTTTCACTACACTGGCGATTCCTACCTCTTCTCAAACTGAGTTGCATTTCTTTGGTGGAGTATCCATTCCTGTTGCTCCCCTAGTACCAGTAAACACCTCCCAAATGGTTGCTCTATTTCAAGAAATCCTGGAGTTCCAAAAAGCTCAAGATAAAGCCCAGCAGGAACAGATGAATATCACGAGAGAAGACATGAAGAACGTCGATGAGGTAGCCTTAGCTATCTTAAACCAAGTTGGAGCGAAACCTCGTCCTAGGAGGGATACCCCTGAATCTGGGAGAAATTTGAGCCCTATCCGGCAGTCATATCGTAAGAAGCTATTAGTTTGTGACTACTGTAAAAGGCTTGATCACCAAGCCAATATTTGTCACGAGAGATTGGGAAAATGTTTGGCATGTGGATCTGCTGAACATCGGGTAAAGGACTGCCCCTTATCTTTCCATCAAACCAGCGCACATATCCCAGCAACACCTGTTAGGCCACAACCTAGGGGCTCTTCCTATCCAGCAGACCTTGCCTCCTACAATAAGGCATGATGCAGACTCGAGGTTCATAGAAGATGAAGCAGTTGGAGACTGCTCATGCAAGAGCCAGAACCATGAAGAATAGTACCTAGGACTGCTGAATAGCATTATCTATTGTTATAAGAAGTTGTAACAGGATGTCCTTAGATCAATCATGAGAATTTTTGCTGTAATTCTCTATATGAATAAACTTCTTAGTTACACCTTTATGGTAGATGTTTTCCCTGATAGTCTTCCCGAATTACCCCCAGGTCTAGACATAGAGTTCACTATTGACTTAGTCCCCGGCTCTTCCCTATTTCTAAGGGATGATACAGAGTCAACCTGAAGGAGGCCAAAGAGATGAAGGACCAGATCAATGAACTGAAGGCTCTGGGATTCATTCGAGACGGAGCTTCACCCTAGGAAGCACCTATCTTGTTTGTGCCCAAGAAGGACGGAACAGTATAGATGTGCATCGACTACCGGGCGCTGAACAATATCACCATCAAGAACAAGTACCCTCTGCCCCGGATCGATGACCTATTTGATCAATTGAGCGGAGCCAAGGTATTTTCGAAGATTGATCTTAGATCTGGCTACCACCAAATCAGGGTCAGAAAGGAAAATATTCCCAAGACGGCATTCAACACCAAGTATGGACAGTTTGAATTCTTGGTCATGCCTTTTGGACTGACGAATGCTCCTGCGGTATTCATGAACCTTATAAACAAGGTTTTCCATGAATACCTAGATCAATTGTCGTTGTCTTCATCGATGACATTCAGATCTATTCAAAGACGGAAGAGGAGCACGAAGAGCACCTCAGGAAAGTTCTGGAAACTTTGAGGAAGGAGAAGCTGTATGGTAAGCTTTCCAAGTGTGAATTCTTTCTAGACAAGGTAGATTTTCTTGGCCATGTTGTCACAGGAGAAAGAATTTCGGTGGATCCGAAGAAGATAGCCGCTGTTGAGAAGTGGTCTACCCCAAGCTCAGTTGCTAAAATCAGGAGTTTCTTGGGCTTGGCTGGCTACTACCGGAAGTTCGTGAAGGGTTTTGCCAGAATTGCTGAGCCGATGACGAAGCTCACTCGGAAGAATGAAGAGTTCATCTGGACGGAAGATTGCCAGGCATCATTCGAGGAGCTGAAGAAGAGACTTACCACTGCACCAATCCTTGCGCTACCCACAGGAACTAGTGTTTCTCAATCTACAGTGATGCCTCAGGTAAAGGACTGGATTGCGTTCTTCAACAACATGGAAAAGTAATTTCTTATGCATCTAGGCAATTACGGACTCATGAGAAGAACTGTCCCACACATGATTTGGAGCTTGCGGCAGTCATCTTTGCTTTGAAGCTATGGGAGCATTACCTTTATGGAGAGAGAGTGGAAATATTTACAGGCCACAAGTATGATTTCACTTAGAAGGAGCTGAACATGAGGCAAAGAAGATGGCTGGAGCTGATGAAGGATTTTGACATCGATCTACAGTACCACCCGGGTAAGGCTAATGTGGTCGCAGATGCACTTAGTCGATACCCTATGGCGAAGTTTTTGACCAAGGAGCGGCACCTGCTAGAGGACATCGAGAAGCTTGGACTGGAGATTATACTGCCTGGAAGGAAGGAGCTGGATGCTGATTCATTGTTGATGAAGTTGCAAGTGAGCTCGAGTCTGATGGACAAAATCAAGGAGACGCAGTTTCAAGATGAGACACTTTGCAAACTTAGAGATCAAGTATTGGCAGGAACACTTGAGGGTTTCTCAATCGCCAGCGATGGAGCACTGAAGAATGGTATGAGGCTCTGTGTAGTATCTGGCAAACTGAGGAACGAGCTGATGCAAGAAGCGCACCAGTTGCAGTATTCTATACATCTTGGAGCCAATAAAATGTATCGGGATATACGTACCATTGTTTGGTGGTTTGGAATGAAGAAAGACGTGGCCAGGTATGTTGCTAAATATTTAATTTGTCAACAAGTGAAGGCTAGCAAACAGAGACCAGCAGGACTATTGCAGCCGCTTGACATTTCGGAGTGGAAATGGGAGCACATAACAATAGATTTTGTGTCGGGACTGCCTCGATCCCAAGGAGGAAAGGATGCCATTTGGGTTATCATGGACCGACTGACGAAGTCAGCTCACTTTATCCCCTTCAAGGTTGGTCTATCCACCGAGAAGTTGGCAGCACTGTACATGCGGCACATCTACCGGATTCATGGAGTTCTGGTAAGTATCGTATCTGACAGAGATACTAGATTTACCTCTCACTTTTGGAAGAGTTTGCATGACAGTTTGGGAACACAACTGATGTTCAGCACCGCCTACCATCCCCAGACTGACGGGCAACAACTGATGTCCTGCGTCTTGGAATTTGGAGGGTCTTGGGAAGACCATTTGTACTTGGTAGATTTTTCCTACAACAACAGCTACCAAGCTAGCATTGGTATGACACCGTTCGAGGCACTCTATGGACGTCGTTGTCGCACTCCACTTGCTTGGGACGACGTCGAAGAACGAGCGTTGCTTGGACCTGAGAAGGTGACCGATGCAGCAGAGAATGTGAGAATGATCAGAGACAAGCTCAGGATTGCCCAAGACCGACAGAAGCATTGGGTTGATAGTAGTCGTCGACCAGTGGAGTTTGAAGAAGGAGATAGCATTTTTGTGAAGTTTTCTTCTACCAGAGGAACAATCAGTTTTGACGGAGCTGGGAAAAATTGAGGCCAGGTACATCAGGCCATTTGAAGTTTTAAGACGAGTTGGAAGTAGCGTACCGGTTAGCTCTACCAGCTAATCTTGAGATTGTGCAACGTCTTTTACGTATCACAGCTCAGACGCTACATTTCGGATCCGAGTCACATATTGGATAATTCAGAGCTGAAGATTGGACTCAACATTTCAGTGCCAGAGAAACCAGTTGCAAGCGTAGTCAGAGGTGAGAAGAAGATCAGAATTTGAGCCATCGCATAAACTCCTATTTCTTATCTTTTCGTTCTAAACTTGACTGTTGCTGCTAAGTTAGCCTAGTTTTGCAAGCTATCTCTTTATCAAGCTTGATCATGATAGTATTTTATTGGGTGCACCCACTAATATATTGTCTAATCAGGACCGGTGCATGATGGTCTGATCAACCTCGTGTACTTTGGTTCGCTTTTGTATTTTTTGCATGGATGATATCATAAATAAAATTTGTCCCTAAACCGTCTCATCCACGACTGCCTTGGAAATTCTTATTGTTAGACCTGAGTTACGGGAGCAGTAACCGTACTTGTTTGAGACTTAAGGTACCCCCCCTAACCCTGACTTTAAATTTCGAGGATAAAATTTTCTAAGGAGGGAAGATTATGAAACCCAAATTTTGATTTAATGGTTTGGTAGTGTAATATAGTTTTGTATTATTACTATTATTATATTATTATTATTATTATTATTATTATTATTAATGGTGGGTTTTAAAATTAATTTCAAAATTTAATTCAGGGTTTTTGATTCGCTGACCAGACCCGAGCCCGGACTAGTTCCCAAAACCCAGACCCGGTTCTAACCTATTCTCTTGATTTCTGATTCTATTAAAAAAATATAATAATTCTAATTATTGGAACTGGTCCACGTTGGACCAGATCCCCCTTATTCCCCATTCCATTCCTCCACGTTCACTACTTTCCCACTTTTCCTTCTCCACCATAATACCCATTCTCCACTTCCTACAACTTATTTCCCCTAACACCCATTTCTTTCACAGAACACCAACTCCCCCAACCACTCTACTTTCCCCAAACCCATCTCTCCTGGAGAAAACCCTTTCTCTACCACTCGCAACCCCCTCCGCCAACTCCTTCCCCACCCGGACCCAAGCTCCGGTGCCCCTTCCAGCCGTCGGTGCCTTCTGTCGCAGCCGCCCAGCGGCGCCCCCGACGCCCCCTTCGCCTCCGCCCCCGACGCCCTGACCCCAGCTTTCCCCGCGCCCCTTCGACGCGCCACCGCAGCCCCGGTGCCCCACCGCCGCCGGCCAGTGCGACCCCCGCGGTTCCCGTGCCCGGCCAGCACCCCCGGCGCACCCCGAGCCGTGTCTGCTGTTCTGGACAGCCCCTGTCCAGCGCTCTTCACGGGAGATCGAGTCCGATCTGTGGATTGGCGCGTCCCGAGTCCGAGGCAACCCTTCGGATTCCGTCGGCTTGGGTAATCCCTGGTTAATCACAATAGTTCGTCCCTCCCCGTGTCAATGATGATTTTGGTCCACGAATTTCTTCGAAAATTCGGCTTTCGGTTACGTGCTCGGTTCCGAGAATTTTTCGGAACCATTGTTGGATTTATTTTGTGGTTTTGGCTTAGTTCTGTTCGTTTCGGGATTTCCCGAGAACCTTCGGGGAAGCTTCTGTTGGGTTGTTTTGTTTTTCCGAAACTTTTCGGAAATGGATTTCTAGATATTTTGGTTTTCGGATCTCTCCGATATTGTGCTGTGATGATTTTGGGTTGGTTTCGGATTCCCGAATTCGTTTCGGGTCGTTCCGGATTAATTTTGAGAATGATTGTGGTTATTTTTATATATATTATTGGGATTCCCTGGTTTGGGATTTTGCAGGAAAATATTGGCACACTTTCTCAGTTTTTGGGTTGACCAAAAATAGAGGAAATGCTGTCGGATTTTCCGTAAAATTTAATTATATTTTTAAAAATGATTTTAGAATGGATTTCGGAAAAATATTAACATTTTGGATTTTGGGCGACGACCGTATTGGTCGATGGGCCCCGGCTAAGTGCAAACGAAACCGGCCTCGCCCGGACGTTGAGGCATTAGCCTATATGACGATTGGACCATATCTGAGACTCATTAAATATTTAATTTATTTTTATTATTATTTTTACTCATAATTAAATTATAGGAAGTTTTAGAACTAACGACCGTTTCGTCTTATTTCAATTTATGTAAATAAATTGTAATGGACATAAGCCCAGCTGGTTGTTGGCTCTGTGACTTGTAATTTGGTAGCGTAGGATTTTCTGTTATTTTCTGGTTTTGCGAGTTCTTGTAGCGTACGCGTAAATCTAATAATAATTATTTTCATATAAAAAATTAATAAAGTTTTCTCACATAAAAATTTACAAGTTTTAATAATTTAACAACGATCATGTATTTCTCATTAAAATAAGAAATTTGGTTTTATATGTATAATTACGAAAAATACAAAGTTTTAATTAATTAATTTGGTGACGACGAGTTTTTCCAAAATACCAGTTTAAAACGATCTTTCCCTCGTTATTAATTCAACGCACCAATAATCGCGTTTTTGTTCGTGTTTAATAAATAAAGATTAAAATTGATTAGGACACAATTAGAGATTTCAACTAGTATAGTTAGCTTGGTAACCCTGGATTCTGAGTCAATTTTTCGAATGTAGGAATTCGAGGACGATCCTAATTCCCATCTCGAAGTCTTCAACTTTCCAGTCCAGTCCATTTTGAGGCAAGTACATTTTGTGTTAGTTTACAATTATTTAGTAATCGTTTTAATGCAAGTTTAAACCACGATGCAACACGGAACTCTCTCTGAGAGCATTGACTGTAACTACTGTAACTACTGTAACTGTTTGGGGACTGGGGGAGTAGTGTAATGAGTATGACCACATCCAAACTACTGTAACTATTGTAACTGTATTAGCTTACCCCTCATACACACGGGGATAAGCCGTATCTGAACTGTAACAAACCCAAGCCGGTCATATTCATTGCCTATTCACATCACAACTGTAACTGCTGGAATTTATTCCAAATTGTTTAAAAGTGCATGATTCTATTATTATTTCAACTGTCAAATTAGCATGAATTGTACTTTGCTCCCTCCTGACTGGAGATAACATTTTTAGGGGATATTGAGGATGCTGAGCTGTTATACAGCAGCTATTACGACCCGGTTCTGTATCCCGTGGTGCTGCCAGAGTCCCCTTTGGAGGACGCAGGACCTGAGGCCGACGAGCCGAACGCCTAGCTAGATTTTTTGTTTCTAGATTTGTTGTTTTAGAATTTTGTAAATTGATTTTAGCTTTTAATTCAGTTCTTTCACTTTCCAGTTGTATCTATTTAAAGGTTTAATAAAGTTTTAAATTCCCGAATATTGAGTTGTGACAAATATAGATGTTGTCGTGGTCACCTGCTAATGGAACAGCGTACTGCCGCCGTCTCAACAACGGTGCAGGCTGGGCATGATCCGGTTCGATCCAATTATTTGGGATCGGGTCGTGACAATATAGGTCTTAGGCCAGGCACCTGTGCTACCTATTGGCCTCTTTTTATTTTCTATTTCGTCTTCTAGCTCGGCATGTTACTTGTATAGGCTTCAGCATTTTGTGCCTGATACATCAATAAAGTTCATCAATAAAGTTCCTTTTCCCTAATATATATATATATATATATATATATATTTATATATATATAAATATATATATATATATATATATATATATTTATATATATATATATATATATATATGGACATTCTCGGTGCGGTCGGCGACAATGGCCATCCAGGGTACCCGGCAGTCTCAACACTACATTAAGCACTATTGGCATACATGCATCCCTAAAAAGTGGTCTTTCCTAATGTGGAGAGTCATTAAAAAGAAATTGCCAACATATGACATCCTCAACACCATTGGTATCAGCTTAGCTTCAGCTTGCTCTTGCTGTTCAGAGCGGCATATAGAAACTATCGACCACATCTTCTGTCAGGGGAGCCTGCCTGACAGGATCTGGAGGACCCTTAACCAGCTCTACAGTATTGAGCCGGGTGGCGGATACTTCCACGATCTCGCAGTCTCCTGGGGTTCAGCCTCCCACGGCCACCAGATCGTAGCAGCAGCCGCCACGTGGGCGATTTGGAAGAATCACAACAAGGCGAGATATGAGGGCCAACAATACTCTGCCGACCAGCTCATTCGAGAAGTCTTCCGCCAATGCCGTAAGCGGAGCACCGGGTGCTCCCATAGCCCGAGTGCATTTTGGTCTTCGCTTCCACCCTAACTCTTGGTGGTGGTGTCGTCCCTCCCCCACTTCTTTACTTTTGTTAGTATACTTTTATAGGATTTGCCCTTTTGCGACTTGTATACGTGTTCTGGCTAAGGCCTTTTGAGCCTTCTTTAATAAAACGATAGGGGTTTCTTTATATATATATATATATATATATATATATATATATATATATATATATATATATATATATATATATATATATATAAAAAAAATATATATATATATATATATATATATATATATATATCCTAATGTATATGTTTTGAATGTATCTATATATGTATATTTCATAGTGATATAAGATAATAGCCTATGGTTAGTAAGTTAGTTTAGAATTGACCTATAGGCCTAGTTAGGCAAGGTTGACTAGCAACTTGACCATTGTCAACTGTGGGTCAAACTTGACCTGGAATTGACTCAAATGGACTTAAAATGACTAGTTAACTTAAGTTTGACTTAAACTTAGAATATTTGACTAGTTGACTTAGGTTTGACCTAGATTGACTAGAATGGTTGACCAGAGTTGACCAAGAGTTGACTTTGACCTAGAATGGCCTAGAATCATATAGATGCATTGTAAACTTCTTCTATTTCATGTTAGACACTTTGTAACCTGTGTTGCTCTAAATAGGACACTGTGACTCCAGTTTGAACATCTATTCTCATCAGCTGTTCAGGTTATCAGGCGAGTACATTTTTTGACCGTTTCACACTTGCTAGGAATTATATTCTTGTTATAGACTAATTTACGTGATGCTGACACGATGTTATCACGGATTAGTACTATATGGATCTTTACATGAGATGTTATCCCCCTCCGGTGCATAGAATACATCATGTCATGTGCTTTTCACGAACATCTTGTATTCCATGGACTCTTATTATTCATGTACACTCATGTGCTCTAATGTACTCTCATAATCTCATAAGCTTCATGTATAAACTTTCATGTACAATAACATAACCTGTCTAGATCCTTGTATATTGATTAGGGTACGGGGGAGTAGAAGTGGTCATGTGAACAATTCCAAAGTAGTGTAATCATGTGCAAATATATTATGTGTAATCATGTACAAATTCAAGCTATTCACATAACTATCTTGTACTCTAAAGCACTTAGTCACTTACAGTTCTCTATTACCATATATAGATATATTTTGTTTATCATATTCTCTCTTCCTCTTTATGTTTATTCTTACAGTTTTTATGTACTTTATTCTATAACATGCTTTACATTTCCTGTCATGATATGAACTGTGTGAGAGAGATGTATTCGTTCATGTCTTGATTGGACTTGTTGAAAATATTGCAGAGGATGAGGATGAGTTCTGCCCCACATATTATTTAGCTGGCTTAGATGACACCGGTGACTTGGACCCTCAGGAGGATCCAGCAGTTGCTGAGGACTTTCCATTGTCTAGATTAGACTGCTAGACTAGTTATCTTTATTTAGTTGTCTTGTCTTGATGTATTTTCAGATATTGGATTTTTGGTATTATTTAAATACCCAGACTTATTTCTTTCTGTTGTATTTCTATGTTGAGATTATCTTTTTATCCTATCTTTCTATTTTCATCTTAAAATTTTGTGATTGAGTTGTACCTTCTATATTGTCCTCCTTTTGGGAGAGTATATTATTGTACAGGTACAGTTATATATTGTTAGATATTGTGACCTAGGACAGCGTTCTACCATCGATACTGCGGTGTAGGCTGGACGTACCCACTTCTCGTGCCCTAACACTGGGTGCAGGTCGTGACATATTTTTAGTGGTGGCCCATGTAGGTCCAGAGAGTCGCAACTAGTGCAATTTTATAGTGGTACTCGAAATAGAGTAGTACTACAGCCTGCAGTAGGATATAGGATATAAGTTTAAGGTACTCAATCACATTTGAAAAAACTCTTATTTATTCTTGCTGCTAATTGTCTTCTTTTGAAATAACTGTCCTCCTTTATTATACCATTTTTTGCTCCAAATTGACTTCTTTGTTTGATCTGTTTTTAGGATAGTTGAGACACGATTGCATCGCTCTGGCCTAAGGGATACCACCGAAAGGTCTGCCACTTCTCGCCCGGTTTGGCAGAGCCTTGGGACCGCAGCTCCCTTTGTTCTTTCTCATATTGGAACATCTATCACGTTTAGGGGTGTACCTCTACCTGTCCGGAGGCCTACCCCATTCATCCCAGAGGCATCCTAGCAGCAGCCACTTTTGGGATCAGTGGATGCAGCTCAAATTTTTACCTTCTTCCAGCAGATGATAGAGGCTCAGCAGCACCAGTCGGCAGACATGAGACAGGGCATCGACAATGCCCATCAACTGGCCATAGTAGCAGTAGAGAGCGTTACCGCCTAGCCATAGGGATGGCAGATACAACAGTACCAGCTGAGGACCCCGGGCATTCAGGACTTCCAGAAGATGCGACCGAGAGATTTCAAGGGTACTGAGGGTATCCTATATGCCGACGACTGGATCGAGCACATAAAGGAGATCTTTCGCCTGGCACTGATACCAGCTGGGATCCAGATAGAGGCGGCGGGCAACCAGATGCAGGACCTTGCCCGCACATGGTACCAGACCGACCCTAGGATTGATACAGCGGGGCAGACATGGGAGGCTTTCAAGAAGCTCTTCAAGGAGAAATTCTTTCCCGACAAAACACTTGGCGCCTTGGAGATGCAGTTCGAGAATCTGGTTCAAGGGAACCAGACAGTAGAGGATTATGCCAGAGAGTTCTACCGTCTCGGCAGATTCGTTAAGGGCCTTAGCGAGACGATAAATGATAGGAGGTTCAAAAAGGGCTTGGTCAAGGAAGTCAAGTCCTCGACCAAGAGTGACAGAATTGCTACCTTTGAGAAGATTCTGTTGGGAGATATGGCAGCGGAGGATGACCTCGAACTAAAATTAAAGAGAGGTCGTGATTCACATGGAGCCGAAGGCAGTGGAGGCCCGGCCAAGAGGCCCCATTATCAATAGTAGCATCAACAGAAGCCATTCCAGCAGCAGCAGTTTTAGAGTCAGGGTCGTGCGCCTTTTCAGCAGAGGCAAATACAGCAGGCTCCTAGATAGCAGCAAGCCATCAGTTGCACCTTCTGCAAGAAGCCAGGGCATGGGTGGAACGACTGCAGAAAGAGGCTAGGTAAGTGCCTACTTTGCGGTTCAGCAGAGCATCAGCTGAGGGAATGTCCAATGTCTTCGGGACGTACAACTCAGGGAGCGGGGGCCAAGGCTCCGACGGGACAGCAGAAGGGACCATTGCAGACTCAGCAACAGAAGTTTATCCAGCACCAGCAGCAGGCCAGAGGAGGTCAGCAAGGGTGAGCTTTCGTATTTGCTTTGTTTGATTCGGGTGCTTCCCATAGTTTGGAGATCTAATTGCAGGTTTTGTTCTTCTCGACTCTATTCTCGCATTTGCTTTGTTTGATTCGGGTGCTTCCCATAGTTTTGTTTCTGTATCATTTGCTATTAGACACAATCTTTCTTCTGAATCGTTGCCTAGGACTTGCAAGATCACGACTGGGAGTGGTATCATCCTCGTAAGTGACATTTACAAAAATCAGAGAGTAGTTTTGGAAGGCTGAAAACTGGATGTGATTCTGCTCGTAATGCCATTATCGAACTATGATATAGTACTCAAGATGGATTGGTTAAGCAGGCACCATGCCAGTATAGATTATGGCGGTAGCAGAGTTCTTTTCCGTTTGCCAGGAGAGCCAGAGTTCGAGTTCGCCAGACGGAAGACAGAGCAGAGCAACGGATTTTTTTGCAGAGTTTCAGTAGAGGAGCAGAGCGTGCCACATCCGTTGGTAGTTGAGTTCATGGATGTATTTCTGGAGGAGTTGCCAGGGTTACCTCTGGATAGAGATGTAGAGTTCTCTATAGATTTGGTGCCCGACGCAGAGCCGATATCGCAGCACGTCTATACGGTGAACAACAAAGAGCTAGTGGAATTAAAGAAGCAGGTGGATGAGTTACAGAAAAATGGTTTCATCTGATCGAGTTCTTCATCGTGGTGTGCCCCGGTACTCTTTGTACCGAAGAAGGATAGGTCGGTACGGATGTGTATCAACTATAGGGCTTTCAACAGCCTCACGATCAAGAACAAGTACCCGCTGTCGAGGATCGATGATATGTTCGATCAGTTGAGCGGAGCGAGGGTATTTTCCAAAATTGATCTGAGGTCTGGTTACCATCAAGTGAAAGTAAAGGAGAATATTCCAAAGACAGCATTCAGGATACGGTATGGCCAGTTTGAGTTCATGGTGATGTCATTTGGATTAACTAACGCCCTGGCGGTGTTCATGAACCTGATGAACAAAGTGCTCCACCAGTACTTGGACAAGTTCGTGGTGGTGTTCATCGACGATATCTTGGTGTACTCGAAGAACCCAGAAGAGCATGCGGAGCACTTGAGAGTGGTTCTGGAGACTCTCAGGAAGGAGGAGCTTTATGGCAAGCTCTCGAAGTATGAGTTCTTCCTGGGTCGAGTTGATTTCCTAGGTCATGTTGTGATCAGGGATGGGATCTCAGTCGACCCGAAAAAGATTACGGCAGTTGAGACGTAGACAGTACCGAGTTCAGTTTCGGAGATCAGGAGCTTCCTGGGATTGGCAGACTACTACAGGAGGTTCGTTCAGGAATTCTCCCGAGTTGTAGAGCTATTGACTAGGCTGACCCGGAAGGACGCAGAGTTTATCTGGTCGAAGGAGTGTCAGGTCGCTTTTGATGAGTTGAAGAAGCAGCTGAAGACAATCCCGATTCTGACATTGCCATCAGGATCAGGCGGGTTCACTATCTAAATTGACGCCTCAGGGAAGGATCTGGGTTGTGTCTTGCAACAGCATGAGAAGGTGATTGCCTATGCTTCCAGGCAGTTACGTCTGCATGAGAAGAACTACCCTACCCATGACTTGGAGTTGATGATAGTTATCTTTGCTCTTAAGTTATGGAAGCACTATTTACACGGAGAGCGAGTAGAGATCTTCACAGACCACAAGAGCTTGAAGTATGTGTTTACCCAGAAAGAGCTTAACATGAGGCAGAGGAGACGGTTGGAGTTCATAAAGGACTTCGACATTTCATTATAGTATCATCCAGGAAAGTCCAACGTGGTTACTGACGCTTTGAGCAGATATCCGGTAGCCATGTGTTTAACGGTAGATCGTCACTTGTTAGCAAATCTGGAGAGCCAGGAGATCGAGGTGATAGTGCCGGAAGTTGAGATACAGATGTGGGGACTGCAGATTCAGTCGGACTTGATGGAGAGGATTAAGTCGACGATGTTGCTCTGCGATGTATTTGAGAGCAGGTTCGAGCAGGACTTGTGGATGAGTTTGTCATTGCAGAGGATGGAGCATTGAAGCACGGTTCCAGGCTGTGTGTGCCTAGTTGAGACCTTCGGGAACAGGTTATGCAGGAGGCACACCGTTCTTAGTACTCTATGCATCCAAGTGCCAACAAGATGTATCGGGATCTGAAGGAGAATGTATAGTGGTATAGGATGAAGGGGAGGTAGCACTCTTCATAGCCAGATGTTTAGTCTGTCAGCAGGTTAAGGCAGAGAGGCATAGGCCAGGAGAACTGTTACAGCCATTGCCTATTTCGGAGTAGAAGTGGGAGCACATTACGATGGACTTTTTTTAGGATTGCCACGTACACCAGGAAGGAAAGACAAGATTTGGGTCATCGTAGACAGGTTGACCAAATCAACACATTTCTTGTCATTCAAAGTGGATTTGTCTACAGAGAAGCTAGCAGAGATATACGTGCGTCAGATTATCAGACTTCATAGAATTCCGGTAAGCATTCTCTTAGATCGAGATAGTCGCTTCACTTTTCATTTCTGGTGGAGTCTGCATACTAGTTTGGGCACTCAGCTCAAGTTTAGTACTGTATACCACCCTCAGATGGACGGACAGTCAGATAGGACTATTTAGACACTCGAGAACATGCTGCAAACTTGTGTCCTAGATTTTGGAGGTTCCTGGGAAGGTCATTTGCACTTGGTAGAGTTTGCATACAACAACCGTTTCCAGGCCAGCATTAAGATGTCACCATTCGAGGCATTGTACGGGCGTAGATGTCGTACTCCCTTGTCGTGGGATGATGTTGGAGAGCGAGCTTTATTGGGACCTGAGATGGTTGTGGACGCTGCCGAGAAGGTGAAGTTCATCAAAGATCGACTTCGTATAGCACAGGACAGACAACGGCATTGGGCCGATAGCCATCGGAGACCTTTGGAGTTTGAGGTACAGCTTAGACTTAGGATTATGATTTTGTCTATTTTGTGATTTTATTTGATCATGTGATTGTTATAGCTAAGTTTGAGACCATGTTTGTGCTAGGTTAGAGATCTGGTATTCCTGAGGATATCTCTGACACGAGGATATATTCGCTTTGGTGGAAGTGGAAAGCTTAGTCCGCATTTCATCGGACCTTTTGTTATCAACGGGAGAGTCAGTGACGTTTCATACAGGTTAGACTTGCTACCTGCATTACAGGAAGTTCACAACGTGTTTCACGGGTCGCAGTTGAGACGGTACGTGGCAGATCCCAGCCATGTACTAGATCATTCCGATATCGAGGTGGGCTATACTCTTAGTTATCCAGAACAACCTATGGAGATTCTGGATCGACGGAAGAAGGTGTTGAGGAACCAGACGATACCCTTGGTTCGCGTCGCATAGAGGCATCACTCTCCAGGTGAGTCTACCTGGGAGAGGGAGGATGAGATGCGCGAGCGATATCCTTATCTTTTTCAGCCTTGAGGTATAATTTTTCTATCCTTCTCATCTGTCAGTTTTCTCTTTAATTTCGAGGACGAAATTATTTAAGGATGGTAGATTTGTCACTACCATTTTTCTAGAATAAGGACATTTTGGTAATGTGTTAATTTTTGATTATTTTATTGATATTTAATTGATACATTTTGTGATTAGTGGTTTCTTTTGGTTTAACCTTAGAATTACCATATTAGAGACTAACCATGATTAGATACTAAATATCATTATTTGAGTAGTAATTAGGTTCTAACCTAATTAGGAATGTTTTAGATTCATTTTAGGGTTTTATTTAAATTGCTTTTTGGGCTTTTAGCTTATAGGCTTTTAAAATGAATTTAAGTTGATGGTTTTGGGCTAGTGACTAAACCCGACCCCTAGCCCAGTATGTGGCCGGCCAAGGCAGCCTCCCCCCTTAAATAAACATATCATAGCCGTTGCTTGTTCCTTTACATCAAACCCTAACCCTAGTTTTTATTATTCTTCAAAGTAGTCTCCCTCCTTCATTTTTCATCCAACTTGGACCAAACCAATTCCGGCAAGGATTGGAGATTTTGGACCGTAGAAAATCGACGTCGGGACGGAGGCTTTTTGCATTGGGATTTCGATTCTCAATAGGTAAACGCTTTTAAACTCCTTTAAATCCTAATTTTTCTTCATAGATGCATGCATCTAGGTACCCTGGACATGTAGTTGTAGTTTAGTTAGATTTCGTGTCCGTTTGATATATGTATCGGATGCGTGTCGGTATATGTTAACATGTGCTTAATGAAATGCCACTTAGAAATAAAAATTGTTATTTTTCAAAACTAATTTCATATACTTGTAGCCCTATACGAGGGGATTCCAAAACTTTTTTTTTGTTATTTTTCGACACTGTTTTTTGTGTCCAAATAGGACACGGGGACGTAGCACGAGGTCCCGTGCACAGCCTGTGCACTATCCTGCATCCTGAGTGTCATAACTCGATGGATACGACACAGTTTGGCGTAAAACTTTGTGGACACGTGGGGGCAACCTCTGCCCACATGCTCGTAAAATTTTATGAGATTTCGTTGAGTGTGCACGAAGTTATCGAGGCGGAACAGATGTCGGCCTGCTGTGCACACGCGCAGAAATCGGCCCTGACACGCGCTCATAACTCGAACACGAGGACACATGGACTCGAGGCAGGGTGTCCGACACCTAGCCCTATACCTAGGCTACCCATGGACACGAGCACGAGACCTGGACATGTGTGTGTCGTGCCCTACGTTGCTCGACACGCGTGCACGAGCACTGCTCTCACACTTTTCTGATACCTTGCTGTTTTGTGTGTTGGCACCTTTTTGTCCAGTTCTTGGACATGTTCATGACCCCCTCATGTTGAAACATGTGTTCACACACTTTTCCCCAATTTTCCATGTATAAATATATGTATACTTATATGTATCTATGTATAGTATGTATGTATGCTTAATTGTATGTGTTGGGATATTGTGTGTCCCCAATTTTGTGATTCCAGTTTTTTGAGATTTCCTGGGATTTGCTGAGTTTTGATTCAGGTTTTGTTTATTCCAGTTTGTTAGTTTCGTTAGGATTTAATGTCACTTGTTTATATACATTCTCTTATATATATATATATATATATATATATATATATATATATATATATATATATATATATATATATATATATATATATATTTATATACCTGGGAACTGGGAACTGGGAACAAACTTCTACAAACTGAACAAGTAAAACATAAAGGTATATATATATATATATATATATATATATATATATATATATATATATATATATATATATATATATATAATATAAAAAGGATGAGAGCTCCTCAGCTCCCTTCGTCGGGAGCTCCGTTGCTCTCTACTCCGCCTCTCCCGACCGGATGGGTGGGTTGGCCGGTCGGCCTCCTCGGTCCGACCGCCCCCCTCTGCCTCATTCTCCCCCTCGGACCCCCCCTCTTCCCCTTCCTCCCGGGTCGGCTCGACTCCGTCTGGCCCCACCCTCCGTGGGGAGTCTCCGCCCGGTCCCCTCCCCTTTGGGGCTTTCCCCTCCCCCACTCTGCAGGCGGCGCCATCGAGCTGGGTTCGCGCCCCCGTAGCCGGCGGCTGCTCCTCCAGTCGCGTCCCCTTCCGCCTCGGAGTCCCCTCCGTCCGCCGCTAGCCTCCCAGCGCCGTCTGCTCTCTTCCCCGGTCTCGCTTCGAGCCCCCTGGAGACTCATCCCCCTCCTTCCGCCTCGGACACCCCTCAGGCTTTCTCGTCGAAGGCGGTTTTCTCCTCTCCCCCCCCCCCCCCGCGTGCGGTGAGATGCTCAGGGGCGCTCTGTGCTCGGCTTCCCCCGTCCCGGCACCGGACGGTCGGTCGTCGCCGCCACCGTCGCCCCCTCCTGCGACGGTCGCTCGTCGCCGTCCTCGCGTCGTCCCCTCCCCCTCCAGCTTCGAGCTCCGCCGCTCCCTTCGACGCTCGCTGCAGGACTCCCACCGTCGGTGGTAGGTCTCCCTCTCCGCCGAGGTCGAGGCCCCCCGCTCCTCCGCTCGCCGCAGCTTTCGGTCTCAATCGCCGGCGCTCCGTCTTCCCCCTCCGAGCCCCTTCGCCTCCACCGCCCCCTGCCCCTCCCCCCCTCCGTCTTCCCTGCCCCCCTCTCTTGGCCACCGACTGCGTTTTGCGGGCTCCTTCGTCGGAGCTCCCCCGCGCTCCGGTCGTCGTGCTGGGGGGGCCGAGGCTCCCTCGAGCCGCTCGACCCCCCCTCGGGCAGAGACCCCCACTTGGGCTGAGTGCAGCCACCCACCCCCTTCTCGGTTTGCACACCCCCCACGGGATGCGTGCACACACCACACCATCCCTAGGGCTGAACGCCCACACCCGCCTCACGTGACTGTACGTTTTTGAATTTTGAATGCTTCCGAATTACGGCTCCCGTAATTTCGAAATGTTTCAAAATACGTTGTTACATCTGGAGTTTGCGAATTTTTGGCCCCCAAAATTTTCGAATTCCAGATTTCATCTTTTACTAATATATATATATATATATATATATATATATATATATATATATATATATATATATATATATATATATATATATGTATATATATATATATTCTCGAGCCGCGCGCTCACTGCTCGGGCCGCGCCCCAGTCTTCCTCGGGCAGTGCTGCGTCAGGGGACGCGCCCTCCCCCGCCGTCGGGCCCGGCCCCTGCCTCCAGTCGTCTCGCCTCCGTTCGCGCCGCGCTAGACCGGCCTCACCCGTCGGAGCCCACCCGGCTCCGGACGCTGCGCCCTCATCCCCTCCCTCGCCACCTCGCCCGGCCCCCTCCGGCAGTTCGCTCGTCGTCGGGACGGCCTCTCCGGCTGCAGCCTCTGCTCCCCTCTTCGCCTGCCGCAGCCCCCGCCCCCGGGCTCGCCGGCGCCCTTCGGCCCCGCCTCCTCGTCTACGCATCGTTTGACGCGCCGTCGGGGGGCCCGAGGTACCTCGCGCAGTACGCCCCCCTCGTGCAGAGCGCTGTCCCTTCGGATTTGCCGCCCTCGGGTCACGCGCGTCTCGCGCGCTTAGGACCACCCCTTGCTTTTTGGTTTTCAAAAAAAAAAGAGCTGAGTACCCTCACCCCCCTACATGCCCCACTCCCACGCATTTCCTTATTTCGAAACTAGGTTTCGAAATTTTGGAATTTCAGTCTTTCTAATTTCGATTTTTGTAATTTTGAAATTTTCTATTTCGAAATTTTAGCTTTTGTCATTTCGAAATTTCAAATTTTCGGTTTTGAAATTTCAGAATCTCGATCCTGAACCTTTTACATTTACTATCTTGTCTAGCAGGACCCGTTTTGTGTTGTTCGGTCCTGCACCCGCATGTAATGCTCTTTCTGAGCTTTCCTTCATTTCAATAAAATTTCTTTTGTGAAATATATATATATATATATATATATATATATATATATATATATATATATATGCTAATATATAGTTTCTCTATATATATTATGGGATGGTTGAGATGTTTTGTTGCCTAGATTGAGGACCTTTTCCTGAGAATGATCTCAGTTGGGTCAGTCCCCCTTTATAAAGCAGCCCCTCACTCACTTCACACACACACATACCTTCTTCCTTTCCTTTGTATATATATATATTTTTTCCTTTCCTTTGTATATATATATATATATATATATATATATATATATATATATATATATATATATATATATATATATATATATATATATATATATATAAAACAGTCTATGGTTAGTAAGTTAGTTTAGAATTGACCTATAGGCCTAGTTAGGCAAGGTTGACTAGCAAGTTGACCAAAGTCAACTGTGGGTCAAACTTGACCTGGAATTGACTCAAATGGACTTAAAAGGAGTAGTTAACTTAAATTTGACTTAAACTTAGAACATTTGACTAGTTGACTTGTGTTTGAGTAGAATGGTTGACCAGAGTTGACCAAGAGTTGACTTTGACCTAGAATGGCCTAGAATCATATAGAGTGCATTGTAAACTTCTTTTATTTCATGGTAGACACTTTGTAACATGTGTTGCTCTAAATATGACACTATGACTCCAGTTTGGACATCTATTCTCATCAACTGTTTATGTTATCAGGCGAGTACATTCACTGACCGTTTCACACTTGCTAGGAATTATATTCTTGTTATAGACTAATTTACTTGATGCTGACACGATGTTATCACGGATAAGTACTATATGGATCTTTACATGAGATGTTATCCCCCTCTGGTGCATAGAATATATCATGGCATGTACTTTTCACGAACATCATGTATTCCATGGACTCTTATTATTCATGTACACTCATGTGCTCTCATGTACTCTTATGATCTCATGAGCTTCATGTATAAACTTTCATGTACAATAACATAAACTGTCTAGATCCTTGTGTATTGATTAGGGTACGGGGGAGTAGAAGTGGTCATGTGAATAATTCCAAAGTAGTGTAATCATGTGCAAACTATATGGTGTATAATCATGTGCAAATTCAAACCGTTCACATAACTATCTTGTACTCTAAATTACTTAGTCACTTACAGTTCTCTATTACCATATATAGATATCTTTTGTTTATCATATTCTCTCTTCCTCTTCATGTTTATTCTTACAGTTTTCATGTACTTTATTCTATAACATGCTTTATATTTCCTGTCATGATATGAACTGTGTGAGAGAGATGTATTCGTTCATGTCCTGATTGGACATGTTGAAAATATTATAAAGGATGAGGATGAGTTCTGCCCCATATATTATTTAGCTGGCTTAGATGACACCCGTGACTTGGACCCTCAGGAGGATCCAGCAGTTGCTGAGGACTTTCCATTGTCTAGATTAGACTGCTAGACTAGTTATCTTTATTTAGTTGTCTTGTCTTGATGTATTTCCAGATATTGGATTTTTCGTGTTATTTAAACACCCACACTTATTTCTTTCAGTTGTAGTTCTCTGTTGAGATTATCTTTTTATTCAATCTTTCTATTTCCATCTTAGAATTTTGTGATTGAGTTGTACATTCTGTGTTGTCCTCCTTTTTGGAGAGTATATTATTGTACATGTACAGTTATATATTGTTAGATGTTGTGACCTAGGACAGCGTTCTACCGTCGACACTACGACGTAGGCTGGATGTACCCACTTCTCGTGCCCTTATACTGGGTGCGGGTCGTGACAAAGTGTTCCTCGTGTTACAGTGGCACGATACCACGATGAGGTACCTGCATAGGGGTCAAGCCTCGGTCTTGCAAGCCATGTCGTTGCGACGTTACACCGCAAAGGAGCCTAAGGCTTCATGTTGGGTAGTATGGCACTACAAAAAGGCTGTAACCTCATGCTACAGTTGTATGATACTATGATGAAGTTCCCGGTAAGGGGTAAGGCCTCAGCTTTAGGCCATGTCATAGTGACGTAGCACCGCAAGGGAAGCGCAAGGCTTCATGCCATGTCTCTTTAATAAAGAACTCACCTATAGTTTATGGACAAAGGTAGCAGGCCGTCTCTTGAGGGTAAACTTGTAGACGCTGAAAATTATACACTGAAACCAGGCTGGCACAGGGCCTTTAATGTGCAGCCAGAAGCATACGTAACTACATTATGTGAGTGGAAAAAATTTCAGCTATGGTGCAAAATTCAAGGCTTAGTCCATTCTTATATTATAGTCCATTGTTTGACCCATAAGGGAAGATTCAAGTCGTTAGTGATATCTCTCCTAATGCATGATGGACAGTTACTGTGGGGAACACTCAAACCCATATAATGAGATATGTGGGAGATTGTTGGAGCTTTTTCTTGACATGTAGAGAGCTTGCTCTCAACATGCCTAAGAAAGTTTAGTCCCACATTGGAAAAGCATCATGAGGTATCTCAACATATATACTTGGTATGTGTTGTTGGGATATGCACATGGGGTGGTGACCCTAAGGAGGGAACCATGTAGGTAATTTTACTAGGAGGTAAGGCTAAGACTCCATGGTAAGCTTACTACTTTTTGCTCTTAAAATTTATTCCATTGGAGCTAAGTCCCGTAGGGACTTAGCGACTCGGACTCGGGCACATGGGCTCATGAGGCGTAATGTGGCATTTTGTTGGCGCACTTTGTACTTAGCACGATAGCATCGTCGCTAGGCACATAGTGCGCTTAAGGTGCGTGTGTTGCGCAGGTGATGATGATGGCATTGTGCGTGCGTTGCACAAGTTGTGCTAGTTGCGTTGTGTGCGTGGCGCGCGTGTTGCGCACAGTGTGCAGGTTGCGTTGTTGACGTTGTGTGCGCGGTGCGCACATGGCACAGTTGGCGTTGTTCGCGTATTGCGCAGGTGGCGCGCGTTGTGCGCCATTTAGCTCAGATCGTGTCTGTGCACGATTGAGCAGTTACAGCATGTTCGTGACGGTTTCTTCCAACATCCCGAACATGTTGCTAACTGGGCGGTTACAGAACGGGGCTATAAAAGCTTCTCTGCTCTCTCTCTCTCTCTTTAGAAATAGAGAACACAAGTGTTTCTTAACACAATTCCTTGGGAATTCCTACAGATTTTGAGAGAGAAAAGTGGCAGAGCACCAGCACCACTTAGCGCAGGAGTCCACTGCCGTCCGAGAAGTCAGAAGAGCGGAGTGTTCCAAAGTTCTCCGTCGAACTTGATGGTTCCTGGAAGCTGTTCGTATGGGGCGAATCAAGCTTTGAACAACGATGATTATTCACCCCAGCAGGCTATTATTCCATCCATCGCCTGTCATTGCTGCTGCTGCTAGCAATTCGATTTGTAATTTTTTTTGAAGTATTACATTCGTTTGCTACTATAACGAAATATTTTTAGATTTTCGTTATCCAGAATCCTCAAAGGATCTCTGTCAATTACCTTTTTTGAAGTGTTGCAGCGAAATATTGTTTTTACAATCGTTTCATTTCTCTCTTTTCCATCGAATATTACACGCAGGGACTAACAAAACCAATCCTCTTAAACACTACATCCATAGAACTGGGAGATATGACATTACTGTGCATAACTTTTTGGACTCTCTTAAGAAGCTCCACAACGTCTGGTGCTAGAAAACCAAACGTTTCAAATGCGAATGGGATGAAAACGTGTTGATTGTCGGTGCACGCTTTCTCGTGTTTGAGGCCGCTTTGAGAGCAGCTTATCCCACAGTAAAGCCTCCGCTCCCTAAGCCCACTAGTGGGAAAACTCCTGTTAGGTCCACACATGCATGTTTCTTCCCTATCCACCCGTAAACCAGAACATCTGTCGGTCTGAGTGTCGATCTTCCCTCCTGCGGATCAGACAAGAAGTTCACAGGTGCCTCTTTTTTTGCAGAAATTCCTGCACGCTTAAGTACATCAAAAAGAATATCCATGAGAAGGTCATGCCTGTATTTGAAACCTGGAAGCTCCTTACAATGAATTGCATACTCCTCAAAGGTGTCCAAACACACCTTACAGCACACTGGACATGGCTCATCCATTGGAAACAGAGGAATCATGAGGCGGTACCTGAGGATAGTGCGGCACTCCACTGGTGACATGTGTTGGCCTAACCCGTCAATTGGGATAGCTAAGAGAAAATCCTGAGCATGCGCTGCTTGTAGACATCCAAAAACCGCTTTCTGCCTACCGGTCATATCGAACTTGACTTCCATGTCCTGAACAAGTTTACTAAAAAGGGCACTCGCCAAAGCATGTTGGGCTTTAGGGGGTATGGTGTCCTTACTAGTAATCCTACTAAGGTCGAAAGCAGGAATCGTAACACGAAGGTAGTCCACGGCAGTCTCGAAATCAGAGTCCATACCACGTATCCCACTGTCTCGCAAGATATGATCTTGTAGCACCCAAGATTGGGACCTGGAGGCCACAAAAGCATACAATGAAGCCTCTGTTGCCGAGTACAGCCCAAGGCCACTGACCCGAATAGGTAAAGAAGTTAGGCGCCATTGAAAATCTCCAAAGAACTGACCCCGCAAACCACAATGTCCTCAATCGAACCTCGCAATCCTCGGTCGAAACAAGATGATGCCTCCTTCATGTATCTGAGTTGGCATGTCCTTAGGCCATTGGATCTTGATGACATTTTTCAATGTAAAAAATATTTCTTTAATATTTATTAGGTACTAATAATAATTTTTAAGTAAAAGACTATGTATTAATTATTCTTAACATGTGCCTTAGAGCACATCTTAACGAAACCCTTAAAATATATAGGTACAGAAGGTGCTTCATTTCTTCATGTCATTATTATTAATTAACAATTGCATAAAGAGACGAGCAGCATTCTTTAAAACCAAGATCATGTTAAACTTGAAAATATGAAAAATTAATTAGAGGATAGCGAGAGAATTAAACTTGCAGCATCCAGCTACATTTTTAAAACCAAGATCACGTTAAATAACATATAAGTCAAGAGAATTAAATCCCTCTAGTTGCTAGGTGCATGCTTCTTTCAACATCATTTATTTGTATATGCTCTAAAAAAACATCATTAATTAATTTGTTTTCATCGATTTAAGAGAGAAAGATTACACCGAAATAGATGGCAAACGGACAACAAGCTGCGCCGTCAGCCCTTTTTGGATGACAAAACCAATCCTCTGGAAAGACATTCATAATGCGACAGGGAAATATATGCACCTACATATCTCAAGATAGAAAGAAAGGAAAATTAATGGAAAGACATTCAGGAATTATAGGTAAGCTACAGCTAGCAACATGACAATGACAATGACAAGAACATAACATAGCATCCCAACTATATAAAAGCCTTCATCGCCTATATATATATATCTCATACGCAAAGTATCACTTAGCTCAGCCAGCTACTTGAACAACTACTACTACGACTCGCATAAATTGGAATGACACACTCAAAACAAGCTTATTTATTTCACTAAATAAATACATTACAAACAAAGAAGAGATGACACCAATTTTTCAATCACATGAACCAATTGATGAGTATCTTATATGTCCACAAGCAGTACATAGCCTTCCGTGTGTAAACATTCTTCGAATATGTAAACAAATACAAGAGCAGGAGCAGAAAGAACATCCATGTCCTTAATTCATCGCTCAATCTTCTCCGGCTATATTTGCTCCTAATAATAGCCGGGCACGTGGAATTACTAGAAGCCCACGAGTCAGGAAGGAGGAACCTCGAGGTTACATCCACTTTCAAGGATAATGTTGACCTCAGATGATCATATTGGTAGAAATGTAAGTCCATCGGATCCGGATTCACTTCAAGACCAATGATCTATACGTAGTTTTCATGCTCACAAGATACTAGAGCCAAGGTAGATAGGATACAGACTTGGAAGATTAACTAGCAGCTATATTCATCTTTTACAGCGAAAATCTCAATTGGCAGCAGTTGGCATGAGAATATTCTGCCTATATTCTGATGAGAAGATGGAGCAAGAAACGATATATATATTTTATTTATATAACTATTGAGTGACATGGGGAAATTTTTCCCTTCTCAGTAACTGCAGGATCCTCCTCAAGAAGAGGTTCAGTATCACCATTCAGATAAGAGACCTCTGGAAGTTCTTCTCTCCTTTTATAACGGGCCCAAGTAACTACGTATAAGCCAAAGACGATCAAAACCCCTCCAATAATGCTGCAAACACATAAAGGTAACAAAGAACCAGTTCATGTATGAATTCTACAATCAATAATGTAAATCAGAAAGGACACTGGCAAAAATAATAAATCGTAAGATGAAAAGCTAATCCAATTGGTATATGGGTCGAGTGAAACCTTCCGAGATAGATGGAGCTCCCAAGGAATATCATTGACAAGAATGCAGACATTGCAGGCTGAAGTGGATTATATAGAGCCACCAACGCAGGCCCAAGAATTTTATTGGACCATGTAGTAAGTCCATAGGTAAGAGCAGAAGCTCCAATTCCCTGTATGAAAACAAAACGAGAGACAACCCAAACGTTGAATTATGTACACTAACCCCACCTAATGCACATTTATGAGTACTAGAACATACAACCTAAATCAAAATTTGAATTATACTCTAGAGTGTACACGCCAAAGTGTCATTGCTATGAAGCAAGATGATTCATTTGGACAGGAAGTAGTCAAGTATACTAGCCTCAAAAAATGCAGTTTAAGTATACAGAGACAGACTCTGATGACAGCTACCAGCATGGATAAGGAGCACCGTACATATATCGGGATGCAGATGATCAAAATTGAAGTTAAATCTCATGAGCAACTCCATAATATTTACATGGCATAAAGGGGTTGTCTAAACTGTTAACCCTACAGAATTTACAAGCGAAAACCTTAATATCATAATGTAAAAACTTACAGAATATAGAATGGCAACCATCTCAGATCTTGTGATTTTCCATTCCTCATAACCATTGCTTGCAAGTAATCCCGATAGTACCATGAAGAAAGCCCCAAAAGCATATGCGTATGCAGTTAATGATATGCTGGCAGGATACTTTGTCAAAACTGGAGCCTGAAATTCAGAGGCTCAGAGGATGATAATAATATGAAAATCATGCAATACAACCAGCAATAGGTAAGAGCACAACTTTATACTATAGCTACAACTTCATAATATAGCTACGGGACCCTAGAGCTAAATCAATCATGCCGTTAAAGAAAAAGGTTCCATAAATTTGAAACGGTCCCATTCAATGAGACTTCTCAAGCTAAGAACATCTAATAACTAAAAATCCTAATTGGGTCACCTTTTGCCCATCATGCATCCACTTGCGAGAGGTATAATTCAGAAGGCCAAAACAAGAAAAAGAAAATAATCTCTAACTGACATATGCCTCCATTCTCACCCTCTTTTACTTCAGCCTATATATAAATCATAATCTAACATACCCCTCATTCTCACCCTCCTTGCTCCAGCCTATATATAATCTCCATATCTATTATCACTTCATGACAGAGAATGGTGTTAGGAATTTTGATGCAAATCACAACTAATTCTAAAGCTAATTTGATTTGGTTTAGGGTTAGGGTTGGATGGTTATCGAGGATTAGGATTTATATTTTGGCCATAAAGAGGTTCTAGGGACTATACTAATTAACCAAGTTTATTCCTTTTAAGATTAGTTAGTTGTGTAGGATTAGGTTTTATGTTTGGTTATAAATAGATATCATAATAAATAATTAATTTGTCTTATGTTTAGGAATTGTAAAGAGGAGAATAGTAGAACACTATCATTGAGATGAGTGTCCCCTTGAATAAGAGCTCCCTTGAAAAAATAAACTATATATTATAATTAATAATAAGAGCTCCCCTTGAATAAGTGTCCCTTCAGCTCCCTAGATATTAAATAAATACTGCATTTAAATCAACTATTGTCTCTTCATCTCCCTTGAATAAGAGTCCCTTCTGTGCAACATCAGCAACAACAAATTAAAAATCTATGTAGCAGCAAATTGAAAAATAAACTTACCTTCTTTTTATAATTTGTACAACAGCATAAAAATTAGGTAAGCATAGAGCTCCCCTAATTTCTTCTTATTTATCTGCAATGTCCAATCATCACCATGGAGGATCCGATCTGGATCCCGTACTCGTGTCATGTCAAATTGATATGAAAACTTTGCCTTAGAGTGACGAGTCTGGATAACATAGGCCACCGACAGCACTATTAATCTCGCCAGAAGATATGGTCCCCACCATACTTGCAGATGCAACAAAAAGATGAGATTTCTGGAACCCTGGATCTCACTACGAACCACAACTGACAATGAACAACCAACAGAGATCTATAGAAACCCTAGATCTCACAACCAACAACAGACTATCAACCACGAATATCGAGATGTGTAGAAACCCTAGATCTCATAAACAAACAACAACCACGAACGACAAATCACGAAAAAGACGCAACCATCAAACAACGCCCTAAAAACTGGCGAAAAGAGAGAGCAAGGGCTTAATCCCTAGGTTGCACCTCATTTGTATTTATATTAATATGCACGATGATAAATACACCTACAATTACTTCATTGTACCCCCACGTAAGATAATAACAATAACAACTCTTAACAATATTTATACCTGTAATACGAGAAAAGTAGCCATGCAAAAACAGTTTGCGATCAAGCAGAGCACACCAATATGCCAATTATCAAGACCAATCGAGAGGAGGCCGTGGTGAGGAGTTGCAGCAGCAGCAGCAGCACCTATAATATGATCAGTTTGACCTAATAGGTCTACATGAGCATCCCCCCCAATCACACTTGGGCCTCTATACAAGACCATTAGAAGGGCCCCTGAAATGCAGACAAGTGTGCCTAGAACCTTCATCCGGCCTTCATTAGTAAACAAGCTGACGGTTTCGATGCTGCAGGCACCAGACCAGAATGATGAATCAAAATAGAGGTATGGACTATGGAGGGAGGGGGTTAACTAATTTGTTATTTAGTGGGAAGAGGGGAAATTAATTAGGTGGTAGTGAGTGAGTGGTTGAGAGAGCGACCCACCGCATGATCACTGCGAGGATGAATGTAAAGACGGGTATGGCAGGCTGGACCGCGGAAGCATAAGATGGATTGGTGTACTTGAGACCGATAAGAAACAAGAGCTGGTTCCCAAAGATCCTGCAACAGTAGTAGTAGTAGCAGTAGCAGTAGTTATAGTTATTAGTTCTTCAAATGAATTCAACAAAAACAAAACTAAGGGTCTGCTTGGATTGAAGGGGAAAAAACTACCAGAGTAAAGTGGGGTTAAGTGAAGGAAAGTTAAGTGAGGGGAGTAGAGTCAATACATATAACCTTGCTTGGATTGGAAGAAGAGTTAAATGGGGTGTGTTTAACAACTCTTGCTTGGATTAATAAAAATAATAGTTACCAAAATAACCTTATTAGATATGTCATAAAATTAAATTTGATTTTAATTTTAATTAGGACTTGTCAAAATATATTCACAAATGAGGAAGCTACGGAGCAGCACCTTGAAAGCAAATTAAAAAAGCATAATATTTTATAGGATAAACAAGGAATATTTATGACTCTTTAAACAAAATCCATCTGGAGTGTTGAAAATATAGACAAAAGAGGATCAAACAAGCATGGTTTTTATTTTCCCTCACTTAACTCTGTTAACCATCGATCCAAGCAGACCCTAACTAACTAGAAAGAAGATTCCGTAGCATAGTCATATGTACATATGTATGTAAGAATGTTAATTGATGATTGGAATCGAAAGGGGGGTGAAATGATACAACATACCCAGTAAGGCCAAGGATGAAAAAGGAGGTCAGGAGTTCGCGGTTCAGCGGAGGACGGGACCTACACACAAAATTAATACAATTAATGATCATCATTATCAGTTATTCATCAATGGAAGAATTTGTGTTGTGGGGGGTGGGTAGTGAAATGAAATGAAATGAACGACCTCCTCTCCCTGAAGAATGCTACCGGGGCCAGGATGGCGAGGGCGAGGAGGTCTCTGTAGACGCAGAACACGACCTGGTTCATGCCCCCGTTCAGGGCGACCTTGGTGATGACGTGGTATCCGCCGTTGATGACCTGGACGAAGGCCATGCCGGCGTGGGCCCTGCAAGCCACCCTGCTGCTGCTGCCGCCACCGCTGATGGAATTCGAAGACGAAGACGAAGCACCTGTCGACGACGACATCGTCACCATTATTAACTCTCTCTCTCTCTCTTTTCTTTCTCTTCCCAATATTATTGCTGCAGCAGCCGCAGCTTTAATAATCCCTCTCTCTCTCTCCATCTCCCATCAATTGGCGATTGCGTGCTCAATATTGATCCTATCCCCTCCTGATGGATGATGGTTGATTGGAATGTAAGAAGTCCAACAGCAACAACGACAGACCGAGTTATAGGGAAGGAAGGAAGGAAGAAAGAGGACACCTGACAGATAGGCGAGAAAATTATTCATCAACCACTTGGTAGTCGTAGGAACGATAAGATATCTTCTCGTTCAGATTCAGACAAAAGATTAGACGCACGCTTCTATCAATCCTACTTGTGCTGATTGTTGCACTTAAGTAAAATATGATGAAAAAATAAGGTTTTTTTTAGGGGCACCCCCATTTCTACTAGGGGGCAGCCCTTACTTAGGGGACAGCCCATTGGGTGGAACTTTTACTAGGGGGCAGCCCAAATTTTACTAGGGGGCAGCCCAACCCCCCAAACTCATTTTTTCATCTCATTTCATCATTTCCTCTCTCTCTCCTCCAAAAGAAGAAAAAGAGAAGAGCTCTCTCATCTCCCTAAACCCTACAAATTTCTCCTCCACCATTCCTCCACCCATTTTCTTTCACGAACTCTCCCACGTTCGACGAGATGACACGCAAGTCGAAGACATCGGATGCTAGGTACGTTTTTCCCTAATTTCGTTCTATAATTTTCTAAATTTTTTTTTGAAACCCTAGAATAGTTTTAATTGTCTAAATTTTTTTGATAATTTAGGTTTATAATGTATTTAGGGTTTATAAATGGCATTTTCGAACACGACAAACCCACAATATCTCTTCAAATCCTAACCCTAGAAAACGACAAACTAGCGAGTCGTTTCTGTTGGCCGAGTACAGTAGGACTGCCAAGGTTGTGGCAGTCCTCATGTACACAAGGACTGCCACAGTCCTGGCAGTCCTCTGTTAATAGAGGACTGCCAGGCCTGTGGCAGTCCTTGTGTACATGAGGACTGCCACAATCTTGGCAGTCCTACTGTACTCAGTTCTGGGGGTAAGAATAGGGGGTAACAGTCGCACAAATTAGGGGGTAACAGATCTATTTTAGTCTGCATTAGTTATTAATTGTACGGTCGCACAATCTATTGTTCTATAGGGGTGACAGTCCTCCGGACGCACCAAAAAGAATACGTCCCACCGCATCAAAGCGGAAGGAACGCGCCGAACGTCCTCTTGAGCGCCCGATAACAATTTCCGAACCGGAGGGCCAAGGTCGGGCTGGGACACGGAGACCCCCACCGGTTGCACAAGCTCGGTCGAAGCAACGAGCTCGTACTCCTTCTCCTTCCAGTGATGACGACGACGTGCCACTTAGCCAACTCCTACCACCACGTCAAGAGGAGGTCGGTCCTTCTGAAGAGGCCGGTCCTTCTGAGCCGCCTGTCCGGCCTCCAGGTTGCTCAATGTTGGCTTCTTTTGAGAACCATATTGCATATGCAATATGGAAGGACCCGGTATGTGCATTACTTTTGTAAGCTAGCAGTTCAGTATATGATATCTATATGTATTTCATATGTTTTATGTTTTTATATGTTGTTTGATATACAGAGGACATATCGTATGCTTAGGGCTGTGAGTCACGGGAAGAAAACCGTGTCTTGGCCGTTTAGAAGCTTACCGGAGGCCGTCCAGGAGAAAATCGTACCGAGCGGTTTACATAATTTGGCTGATTATGCCTATAGGACAATGGATAGTGCCCTGATATCCGCCTTTGTGGAGAGATGGCACCCGGAGACCAATACGTTTCATCTCCCATGCGGGGAGATAACCATTACACTTGACGACGTGTACCAGATACTAGAGCTACCAGTTACCGGTCGCGTCATGACCAAAGAACATTACAGAGATGAAAAATCGACAAAATGGTACTCAAAGATCGTCAAGTTTGTCTCAAGTAACCTTGGACTTGAGGAAACTAGTTTTACCACTCTCTCGGGCTTCAAGAAATCATATGGAATTCCTCTTTCATTTCTGGTGGAGCACTTCAGGAATATGGAATTGGATGAGGATGATTTTGAGTTGGTCGACGCGATGGCCCGTGCTTACATGCTGTTCGTCCTTGGAACGGTGGGCATTTCGGACAAGTCTGGAACCTCGATACATGCGAGGTACATGCTCAATTTATTGTCCGTGGATGACTTCATCGATATATCGTGGGGTAGCGGTATTCTCGCCTATCTTTACCGCGAACTCGGCATCGCATCCCGTGTCGGGACTAAGACAATTGCTGGATGCCAGACTCTGCTACATGTAAGAAAACTTTCAACGATTTAATCTCGTATACTTCATTTTGTTGTTTATATTTTGTGACTATTAACTTAGTAATTGAATAGGCATGGATATACGAGCACTTTCCGATGCTCAGGCGGGGTGACCAGAACCCAATCTATTTTGAACAACTTCCTAGAGTGGCTCGATGGAGGCCGGCCCAGGTGGAAACCAAAGATTGGCAAATCCTGGCTTCCATTCGTGAAGTACTTGACAATTTGGTACCGGAAGAGGTAATAAATTGGGACTAACCTTAATTTTTCATGTTAAGTTTTTTTTTGCTGTTAACTGTTTTCCTACAGATATTTTGGGATCCATACCGGGATTTGCGCGAGGGGAGTCGTGCCATCCAACCAGTTTCTTTATTTCATGGCATGATCACATGCTATGATATCAAGGAGCCGTACATGCCTGATCGTGTACTTCGGCAGTTCGGCTTCGTGCAAAGTGTGCCGAAGCGCACACTACAGATGTTGGAACCTTCCCGCGGGACCCAACCATTGAACTACAAACCGGCGTGTTTCGACTGGGTGACCGACTTCTACTCCGAGTGGCAAAGGCACCTGCTTCGGGAAGATGAGAGCCAACCGGTCACCCAGATGGCCGACTGCAGCAAGGACTACATGCCGTACTTCCGACGGGTCGGACATCCCAAGTTGTTGAACCCTACAAACCCGGGTCCCTCGGCCGTAGTAGCTGTTGGAAATCTTCCTTCCAAAAATATCTTGTACGCTTCATTGGTGAAGATGGTGAGTTCCGCATTAGTAGTTAGTTCGAGTGTTTCATGTTTGTATACTAAATTCAATTATACTTTCATTTACAGTCTAGAAGGGCGAAGGAACTGGCCAAGACACTTCGGAGCGCTTGCCAAAGTGACACTAGTGTCTTGGTCGACACTAGTACCTTGGTCGCCAACGAGCTTGAGCGCATCGACGACGAGGTTGAGTTCCCATTCATGCGTAATGCGGAGTCTCGTTCGAAGGCCCGCCATGATATGTGATATGATTGTCTAACGTCTGGCTGTATGATGTTGAATACTTGTGTCCGTCTTGTAAACTATTTTGGATGTGTGTTGGATATGTTGATATACTTCTGTTATATATGTGATATATTGGATATGTGATATGTGTTGGATATGTGATATGTGTTGGCACTATTTGTGTGGATTTGTGATATGCTGGATATGTGATATGTGTTGGCTGGATATGTGTTGGATATGTGATATGTGTTGGCACTATTTGTGTGAATATGTGATATGTTGGATATGTGATATGTGTTGGCACTATTTGTGTGGATTTGTGATATGCTGGATATGTGATATGTGTTGGCTGGATATGTGTTGGATATGTGATATGTGTTGGCACTATTTGTGTGAATATGTGATATGTTGGATATGTGATATGTGATATGTGTTGGCACTATTTGTGTGAACATTCCAAGTTGGACTGCCACATACAGGGCAGTCCTACACAAGTGTAGGACTGCCCTGTGTGTGGCAGTCCTATCTAAAATATGCTGTGATCAAATCACAGAACATTCCAAGTTGGACTGCCACACACAGGGCAGTCCTTCATAAGTGTAGGACTGCCCTGTGTGTGGCAGTCCTATCTAAAATGTGCTGTGATCAAATCACAGAACATTTCAAGTTGGACTGCCACACACAGGGCAGTCCTTCACAAGTGTAGGACTGCCCAGTGTGTGGCAGTCCAACTTGAAATGTGCTGTGATCAAATCACAGAACATTCCAAGTAGGACTGCCACACACAGGGCAGTCCTACACAAGTGTAGGACTGCCCTGTGTGTGGCAGTCCTACTTGGAATGTTCTGTGATTTGATCACAGTACATTTTAGATAGGACTGCCACACACAGGGCAGTCCTACACTTATGAAGGACTGCCCTGTGTGTGGCAGTCCTAGCTAAAGTAGAGGAAACATATATTGGACTTCATTTTTTACACCCAAAAACACACAAAACACACATGTATAACACTCAAAACACATATGTATAACACACAAAACACACATGTATAACACCCAGATAGAAGACATATAACACCTGGATAAAATTAAGAAACATATATTGGACTTCATATTTCATAGTTTAATGTATACAAAAGTGGTACTCTATAACCAAAATGCCAAAAAGTATACAAAAGTGGTCCTCCATATAACACATTGATACTCAGTCGATTTCGACGTCACAGTGGTCTGCAGGTAAGTCTCTTGGCTCCTCAAACTTCAACAGCTTCTTACAATGGTCGATTTGATGATCGAAAGGTGTGGTCCAAGCTCTGGCTTCGACCGGTGCTCTTTTGTACCAAACTGTTGAAGGTGGAGGAATCGGAGAATGACCGATCATCTTCAGTATGACGAAGTGGTCACCGATGTGACCTATAGTACATAGGTTAGAATGTCCGTGGTCCGGCGCAGGTGCGCACATCGGAAAGAATGTTTCTCTAATACCCATCGAGAAAATTACGAGAGGTATCATGTACCTATTGGCAAATAAATAGCCGGCAGACAGGACTGACATGTAGTGGTCTGTCCCGGTAACACTGTCGGTGCAAGGGATACTTAACAACAAACTTGCAACCGTTTCTTCGCTTAGGAGACGGGAGTAGAATGGAAGACGAGTCTCTAACTCCTCGTACAGCTCCTGCCTCACCCGTCTCCATCCGTCTTTGACATCATAACCAAGATGTCTTGCAAGCACATGGAATCCACAATGGCCATCACCGGGGACATCGACAATAGACCAAATGTATCGGCGAAGCTCAGGTTGGAATTTATCAATATACATGTTCAGTGTCTGGCTTGCAACGATATCTTCTCTTGGGAGGTCCATTTTCTCCAATTTTCGGCGAATGACAAGCTTTCCCTTTCGTGCGGGCGGAGCTTGCTGTAAGCTTCGTTCAACATGCTCAAAGTGCGATGGATCTCTCCTAGTTGACTCCAGCCTTCTCTTCTGTGAACTAGTCAATCTTGTGTGAGGCCTGCCTTTAGGATTGGAAACAACGGTCGGCTCATGCATTGTAGTAGTGACCGAACATGCTATTTCTTGCACTTTAAGCTCAATGGACTGCCGCTCTGCTGCTACTGAGGCTAACCACCTTGCATGAAGAAGTTTCACACTTGGCAAAGAGAAGAAATCATCGCTCGTCTTCACCACATGCATCATAGACAACTGCCTCCAACGTTGATCTACTGCTTCTACTGGAATAGGAATGGATTCACGGCGATATTCATTAATCTGATGTGCACAAGGGAGGCCCAGTGTATGTCGATGTACACACCCGCAAACTTGGGGATCAAACCCGACATCCTTTGACCTTTCAATCTCATCACATATTAATGTCAACGCCGTGTGTGATACCACGCGAACTACAGCATCTAACAGTACATTCTTTCTATGCTCATGCTTGACTATATTTAAGCTCATCTCAAATGATGCCTTAATTTCATTCACGGTCCGGTCTACCATAAGATGTATAGCTTGCCAAACAGAGACAAAGTTGCCGAGAGATGATTTTAGTTGTCTCTTCACTACAGAGTGTGCTCCTTCGACACGGTTGGTAGTTGTCGTGCCGTAATACTTCACCAAATTCGTCCATGCTAAGACGAAGTGTTCTTTGTGCGGGTCAAGCCATGTATCTTTGATGTATGTAATGCATGCCGGCTCCCTCGTCTCCCACTTATCCTTGAACATGTACCATGCGGCGTCGTAACTGTCAATCGTAGAGGCTCGCCACACACAATTCCAGTCATTGGAGAATTCTTGAAAATTTTGCATGTCAATTTTACCTTCCTTCTTATGAAACTTCAACTTACATTGGGCTTCAATATTACGATTGACATGCCAAGTGCATAGCAATGTATCCGCTTGAGGAAAAACAATGTGAGTAGCATTTATTAGGGCATACTCTCTAGGTGCAACACCGGAAATAGACTAGTCTTCGGCTATCTTCTTCTCCGTAGGGTTCAACCGTCCGACATACGGATGACCCAATAGTGTCTCGGTAATCTCATGATTGTGGGTTCCATTCTTCACTTGTACTGACCACTTCCCTTCTTCTTCTTTTTTAATCTGGATTGTGAATGGACAACCACATTTCCTCGTTCCAGCTTTCTTTCTTGGAACGTTATCTTGGATAACTGTGTCTTTCTTGTGCGATCGGAACACACCACCTCTTTCACAACCAACCATAACACTTTGTCGTCCGGGGCGATTTCGGGCCGATCTGGATATCACTAGAACCAACTTGTTTTCCCTTCCAACTTCTCGACACCATTGTACCGCATCGTCGCTTGATGGAAACGAAAGATCGGTCCAAAATAAATGCCCTACATCGATTACAATTGGAGCATGTACCGCAACCTCGGAAGATCGAAAGTCCTACAATAGAAGTTAAAAGTCAAAACTAAACAATTACATAAAGCGTATTATTATTTATAGAGGAGTCTGTATTATTATTTATAGAGAAGTTTGTTCTTGGTCACAAGTTGAGACACTTCAAAGTAACATTGTCCATTTGGATCAATGTTCATATTTGG
>JANAVB010003200.1:1592444-1689944 GCA_029216955.1 Iris pallida
CCGAGCCCCCAAAGCTTCCCATAAAGCCCAGTCCAGCCAGCTCAACCCACGCACAGAGAACCCACACCCGACCCCCAAACCAGAACAGAATCAGCAACAAAGGTATAAAAGGATCGAGAGAGAGACCTCTCTTAAAAACCTCAAACCCTAATATACCCCGACCTGGCGGCCAACCCAGCAGCCGTGCGCCGCCGCGCAAGCGCCGAAGCGTCGTCGAGCCACCGTTTTAGTCACGCGCAACAGCAAGAGCAGCAAGGGCTCGCTGGTAGTAGACAGCAGCAAGCCCTGCGAAGCCGTCTTCGCTGCGACGTTTTGTCGCGTGTGATAGATCGTTTCACAATCCGTCTTTTCAGGTATATTCGCAACCTATACGAGTTTATTTTCCTTCAAGTAGTATGAGAATAGAGGCCCTGGATCACCCAGAAAATCGGGGCAAAGTTGTCAAAAAATATTACGAAAACAGAACTGTTTTATTGTTAGAAGCCACGTTTTGGGAGACAGATTTTTCGCAATCCACAAAGCTTTTGGAAAAACTAACTGAACGATTCTGTAGACAACATATACAAGAATAAAAACTATCTGGTAGATTAGGTTTTCGATCAGTTTGTACGAAGTTATTGTATTTTAAAAACCTAGAAAAACTTGTTCTCAAAAACTAAAAATCTTAGAAAATTATACCGATACGGCGTGTGTCCCGACAAACCGGACGATGTAGTCACAACCCGTAAGCATAGAAAGGCGCATAAGGATGTTGCAGACGTGTGAAATTCAATGAAACTCGATTTTTTTGTGCATGCGCGACAAGATCGATACATATCCGTCGAGATACCCCGTATCGGCCTATTTGCAAACTAGCTCATAACTTCGTGCATGTTCATCATCTCAAGATGAAACTTGTGCCAATAGGACCGTGTTATTTTTTTGTCCTGTGTGCCAAGTTTATTCCGATTCTGAGAAGGTCGACCGGAATGCTATTTTGGCGGACCCGCGACCCGATCCAACGGGCGAATTTATGCACGGTCCGCGGAAATCTAACTTCGGACATACGGTTGGGTTCATATCGTCAAAATGAATCCGTAGCCATGTAGTTTGATGATTTAGAGACCGTAGGCTTTGGCATACTTTTCGGTGCAAAATGGGTCTAACGGCGGACATCGCTTTGGCCCAAAATATCGTTTTTCCCTTGTGTTCAGAATTGGACTTATGGGTAGGCTATCCTAGCTAATTTGACTATTTTGAAAATGTTGTCAATGTCTGTTTTAGCATCCATAGGCATTTGCGGGAGTTTGGATTTTGTGACTCTTTGATTTGACGAATTATTTCTCGGACATGTTGCTACCACCAGGCAAGATACCATGTCTCCCTCTACAGTTTATTTACATACTTATAGTCTTTTGTTTTATATGTTATCATTTAGTTCTCTAGTTGATTTCGATTATATGTTTTCTTCATACCATGTATATCAGTTTATTTGTCTTACTTGTATATCACCATCTTTTCGTGACTTGATAGTGTAGTTATACCGGGCTTATTCTCATTATAGTTCATACTAGAGATGTCCTTACCTATGTCGTGACTGAGTTGTACGTGTCGTCACTTGTATCTTGATTGAGTCGTGTCTACGAGTATGTGTAACTGAACTGCTATTTCTGATTCGTTTGCACCCGTGAGTCCACACTCGGGACGAGGGTATTTATCTTGATTCGTTTGCTCCAGAGAGTCCACACTCGGGACGAGGGTATTATTTTGATTCGTTTGCGCTAGAGAGTCCACACACGGGACGAAGGTATTTGTTGTGAACTAACCTGCGAGTCCATATTCGGGGCGAGGGTTAGTGATTAGTTCAAACCTGCGAGTCCACTCGGGGCGAGGGTTTGGTATTCTATTGATCTCTTGTTTAATTGTCCTTCCAGCAGTTTATTTATGCGTAGTTGTTTTCGTATTCGTGTTCATAGTCACTTGTCAGTAGCCGTTTGTCAGTTTCTGTCTCGTTCCCTGTTTATATCTTGTTTATATTCTTATACATGATAGAACTGTTAGATAGGTATATTTTTATGTATCTTGCTATGTCCCCTGAGGACCTGATGATCTCTTCAGGTTTAGCGACTGCATGGAGTTAGTTAGCAGAGCAGGTAGATGATTATGATGCACTTGTAGGATATTAGTATTGTTTTTACGTTTAATATCCGCTCGTGCTTTCATTCCTTATCATGATATACTCTGCTTGTTGGCTTACTTTACAGACTCATAATATTCTTCGAGTCTAATCGGACATGTATGCTAGTGGGCTGCAAACCATGACCCATAGTGTTCATTCATATTTTATATTCTTATTGTGGATTGAGATATAGTTTTGCCTTGCCATGATTAAGCACATTACCATAGTCCAGATAGCGTTTACGTATTCGAGTTGGGCTGGAGTCCGCTTAGTACGTAGCTGGCTTGCTCAAGCACTTGCATTCCGAAATGTTGGTGCGGGTCGTGACAAGTTTTTTTGGTGACCCATGCAGGTCAGAACATATCGTATCGATTATGTAACTGTACTGATACGAGCCTGCGAATATGACTAAACCCTTAGAAATCTCAATCCACACTGTCTTGAAAAATTCTCTTAGAAATTTCTCTACCATCCTTGAACTTTGTATTTACTCTCGATTACTCTTCCTTTACTTTCTCGTATCATTGCTTCTCGTCCCTTCCTATTTTGGAGCAATGAATAATCGTGCTATATAGGATTTATCATAAAATTCTTAAGTTATAGTGTAAGTTGGTGTGATTATTGAATTTTGGTTGCTTGATATATAGGAGGGGATTAGATATGCCATATGCCATAGATATATTGGTAGTAATTTTAGCAACTAGTTGGGAGGTGTCACGACCCGCACCCGCTTTTCGGATACGAGACGTGTCCAAGCCCAGCCTACGCCGCAGTGTCAGCGGTAGTACGCTGTCTAGCCCGCAATAAACAAAGTGCTCATAAATACTAACTGCTCATTCACAACAACTAAATCAACTTTACAAAATTTAGAAGTTTTACATTTGAAGAAGAATATAAGCTTTTACAATTATAGAAAACTACCACACATCTAATTAGTCTTCTATGGTTTGGCCTTTGAGTCTCTATCTCCCCCTCGTATGGTCCATAGCGCAAAAGTAGGCACGTCAACCTCACCTATAACAACGATCTAGTCAGGAAAGGAGCAGAGTACAACCATATTGCAATTAATGTTGTTAGTCCAAAATAAGTTAGAACAAGCGAGAAACAATGATGGCAAGAGTATATAAAGAACTAGTACTAGCAAGGTATGAACGATCAAGATATGAACTAGCAAAATATAAACTAGCAAGATGGGATCTAACAAGATATAAACTGGCAAGATGTAAACTAGCAAGATAATGGACTAGATAAAGGAAAAATAGGAACCACTATGTGTGTGTGAAATACCTTTTAATACGTTAACGTCTGGGCTAATACGGCACATCATACGATGGCTATCATTCAGTAATTGGTACGGCTAACTCATACGTGGGTGTGTATAACTTAGCTATCATTCGATAACGGTAATTGGGTTTGTTCACGGATTTACCAGGTATTTTCCCTCCCGACTCTCTAACAATCAATAACGGTCAATGACACACTAAGAATGATACGATAACTATAGTGTCACAATCGTGTCTCAATGGAATATCAAGCAATGACTCAACGAGATATCAAACAAGAAAACTATAGAGTAAACATTGTAATAAACTAAATCATAAATGCAATACTGTACTTGCCTGAATCCTTGCACAAATCGTAGTCACAAGCCTAGGATGAGGGGATGCCGATCTATAAGCTGTCAACCTATAACACACATCGTACCACGAACCGTGCACGTAAACCACAAATCAATTCTAATATTCTAGTTCTAAATAGTGGCTAGTTGGGTTACTAATCTAATAATAATTAATTCTAGAATAATTCACTTAAAAATCTAATTTAACCTAAAAAATGAATTTTTAATTACCAGAAATAAATTTTTAATCAGTTTTTAATCAAATAACTCAAAATAAATATGTAAAAATATCAGAAAAATCTGTAAAAATTCCAAAAAATATAAAATAACATATAAAACCCTAAAAAAATATTTGGGGTCAATATTTGCTCATAGTCTTGCACAGTAAATTCTAGAAGTCTTAGAAAATAGGTTTTTCCTATGTTTAATTATCTAAAAATTCCAGAAAAATTGTAGAAAAATATAGAAAATATATTTAACCTAATAGAGCCTAAAAAAAATAATGGGTCTCAAAATAGTCATAAATGGCCTCAAAATAAATTATGAAAGTCATTCATAAATATAAATCTTCATAGAATAAATATTTAAAAATATATAAAAATGTCTAAAAATCATAATAAAATATAATATAGCTATAGAATGCATATAGACCCTATCTAGAGATCATGTGACCACAAGATGATCATAACTCACCAACAAGCTTTGGCATTACTCCCAATGACCATAAAATTAATCATAAACAAATAAAATAAAAAAAAAAATTAAAAATTTGGGAAGTGGGCTTACAAATCTACCCACCTTAGAAAAATTTCGTCCTCGAAATTTCAAAATATACAAATAGGCACAACCAAGAATATCATCAAAATATGACATGACCAATCGATATGAATAAGCACGACAAAGAATATAATCAAAAAATAATGTGATGAATGATCGAAATTGATCAGGCATATAGAATCGAAATCTAAATACGTTTTAGAAATATAGTGGAAGGAAATAAAAATAGATTTAAAAGATGATGATTCGAAAATAGAAAAATATGAAAGAAATAAAGAACTAGTAGTTGTAGAGAAGGTGGTAACAAGAAATAAGACATCAAATAAATTTGAAAGAAAAAATTTTAATAGTCGTATGCCAATAAAGGATATAGTCGCTATGATATTCGAAAATCATAAATATATCCGAAGTCATTTAACCGAGAATCCATGCCTCGCCAGTGTATATCTGGCTGCCGTGAACCCTTGGTTTCATGACTCAAGTATAATATGTTATCGAACACTTTATCAACTCTACCCAATATTGGCATAATAAATCAAAAGATCAATAATACAACTAGGATATAGTTTTAGTAATATTCAACGGCCTACGCATACTTAAAATTATTTCAACTTAGGGGTCATGCCACACCAGTGCGCTTCTGACTGCAGTGAACCCGCAGTCTCCATAATTCAAATAAATGGGGACAGTGTGCATCTGCCTTACCATTGTATGTTAGCGAATTTTTTTTAACTATATCCATAAGAATTTTAAAGGAACTTCAATAAATTCAAATAAGTCGATCATGATAAAAAAATATAAGTATTTGTCCTTGAGTAAAAGTATCAGTTTTGAAAACAAAACGATCACAAAATGAACGAAGACGACTTGAATTAATATATAGATAATTAAACCAAGTTTAGGAATTGAAAATAAAACGATCGCAAAATAGTTTTGAAAATAAAATGAGGTTTAGAGAAGGCATAAGATAAAATGGCACAAATGATCTAAATTAGGAATTGAATTCTATGAAGTCCTAACTTACCAAACGTATATTCTACCCACTTTGGATCCTACCAATATGTCAAAACAAAATAACATATTCTCTTAGAAAAAAATCTTCGATTTATCTATACCGAGACTTCAATAAATCGTTAGCTAAATCATATGGCCTATTTAACAATCTTAACTATCCAAGGGTCAAATTGAATAAGGAACTCCTAGTCATATTTATTCTCATAAAATCAAATCAAACCTAATTGTGAATGAGCATCCTAGTCGCAGGCTTGCAGTAGTACGACTAACTTAAGTACTACCACAAGTTCGCAATCTTTTACGAAAACTGACCTGCATGGGCCACCATAAAAACTTGTCACGACCCGCACCTACTTTTCGGATACGAGACGTGTCTAAGCCCAGCCTACGCCGCAGTATCGACGGTAGTACGCTGTCTAGCCTGCAATAAACAAAGTGCTCATAAATACTAACTGCTCATTCACAACAACTAAATCAACTTTACAAAATTTAGAAGTTTTACATTTGAAGAAGAATATAAGCTTTTACAATTATAGAAAACTACCACACAACTAACTAGTCTTCTACGGTTTGGCCTTTGAGTCTCTATCTCCCCCTCGTATGGTCCATAGCGCAAAAGTAGGCACGTCAACCTCACCTATAACAACGATCCAGTCAGGAAAGGAGCAGAGCACAACCATATTGCAATTAATGTTGTTAGTCCAAAATAAGTTAGAACAAACGAGAAACAATGTTGGCAAGAGTATATAAAGAACTAGTACTAGCAAGGTGTGAACGATCAAGATATGAACTAGCAAAATATAAACTAGCAAGATAGGATCTAACCAGATATAAACTGGTTAGATGTAAACTAGCAAGATAATGGACTAGATAAAGGAAAAATAGGAACCACTATGTGTGTGTGAAATACCGTTTAATATGTGAACGGCTGGGCTAATACGGCACATCATACGATGGCTATCATTCAGTAATTGGTACGGCTAACTCATACATGGGTGTGTATGACTTAGCTATCATTCGGTAACGGTAATTGGGTTTGTTCACGTATTTACCGGATATTTCCCCTTCCGACTCTCTAACAATCAATAACGATCAATGACACACTAAGAATGATACGATAACTATAGTGTCACAATTGTGTCTCAATGGAATATCAAGCAATGACTCAACGAGATATCAAAAAAGAAAACTATAGAGTAAACATTATAATGAACTAAAACATAAATGCAATACTGTACTTGCTTGAATCCTTGCACAAACCGTAGTCACAAGCCGAGGATAAGGGGATGCTGATCTATAAGCTGTCAACCTATAACACACATCCTACCACGAACCGTGCACGAAAACCACAAATCAATTCTAATGTTCTAGTTCTAAATATTGGCTAGTTGGGTTACTAATCTAATAATAATTAATTCTAGAATAATTTACTTAAAAATCTAATTTAACCTAATAATAATTTGAATATAATCTAAACATGCAAGTTTGGCCAACAAAAGTCGTGTTTCTCAATTTTGGAAACCATGGCACGCAAATCGAGACGTGTCGTTGACTTTTTAGTCAAACGCTGTGAACTCTAGATTTTGAAAGTGCACCTTGGTAGATTTCAGCGCCACGAGTGCGCTGGAATCAACCGTGCCGCAAAATCACGCTTTGGTCAAAAGATATCGCCGTTATGGCTAATCGTGACCAAAACGGGGATCAATCGATCATTTCTGAGTTCAACAGAATAAATAAAATACTAGATGAACGAAATAATTTCTGGGAAAAATATATGTCGTAGAGACCTGTGTTAGCTTTCCGAAACTTCAAACGGTTCGTGATTTCGATTTCTGGTTCTCCCGAAATCTCGAAAATATCGAAACGTGTCAAGTTTCGGACAACCGACACTCTATGAATTTTACAGAAATTTAGATTCAGAAATTACGAAAATAAATTTTATATTCAGAAAGTTTACCTCAATACAAATCCAAGAAAAAAAACGGCGCACAAAAATCACGTCGGAGTTGACGGCAATCGCTTCGGGAAGTCGGAAACCCTGATGAGTTCTCCCACAAAAGGCGGCTGGAATTTAATTAGGGTGAACGAATATAATAATATATATAGGAGAGAGAGAGAGGCGGTGGCTGACAGGTTTGAGCGCCGACAGGTGGGCCAGGGTACGGCTGACTGTGTAATATTTTAGAAAAATAGGTTTTTAATTACCAGAAATAAATTTTTAATTAGTTTTTAATCAAATAACTCAAAATAAATATGTAAAAATATCAAAAAAATTTGTAAAAATTTCAGAAAATATAAAATAACATATAGAACCCTATAAAAATATTTGGGGCAATATTTGCTCATAGGCTTGCACAGTAAATTCTAGAAGTCTTAGAAAATAGGTTTTTCCTATGTTTAATCATCTAAAAATTTCAGAAAAATTGTAGAAAAATACAGAAAATATATTTAACCTAATAGAGCCTAAAGAAAAATAATGGGTCTCAAAATAGTCACAAATGGCCTTAAAATAAATTATAAAAGTCATTCATAAATATAAATCTTCATAGAATAAATATTTAAAAATATATAAAAATGTCTAAAAATTATAATAAAATATAATATAGCTATAGAATACATATAGACCGTATCTGGAGATCATGTGACCACAAGATGATCATAACTCACCAACAAGCTTTGGCATTACTCCCAATGACCATAAAATTAATCATAAACAAATAAAATAAAACAAAAAATTAAAAATTTGGGAAGTGGGCTTACAGGAGGTTATAATGTTTTAGCGACATGTATTTTGAGGGAGTAGTGTGACCAAAGGTGGGTAGAAGTCCTCGAGAATTTGTAATTTCAAAATGACCATGAGAATAATTGATAGCTAGTGGACCCCATTTCTACCATCACTGATGGACCTTTTCTTTAAATTTTGAGGATAAAATTATTTTAAGGTTGGTAGATTGTAACCCCTCTTCCTGGTATTATGAAAATATTTTTTAATTTATTTGAATTAAATGGGACTTTTTGGAATTTTATAAATAAGTTAATTAAATAGTTATTACGATAGATGGCCTTAGCCATGGTTGAAATTTGGAGTACAAGGTGACAAAAAAATTATGGCACGGATAGTATAGTTGTGTGCCTTTGTAAACCCCCTAAATTTCTACTACAATTTTTTAAAATATTTTTGTATTTATTTTGTGCTTCGTATCTGCACGTTGCATACAAGTTCGCATTGTCGTATTTGCCTAGCGTGCGAGAATTGCGTTTCGTATTTGCTCGACAGGTGCGAATATGTACGAGCATACATATTTGTTTTAAAAAACATTTTTCTATTTTTATAATTTCAAAATAATAGATATAATAATTATTTTTAGCTATCGTACAAAATTTTTAAGTTTATGATTTTATTTATGAAAAGCCTTTCATTTATACAGTTATAATAATAAATAACATTCTTATAAAATGGTATACTAGAAAAGTATATTTATGTAAATATTATTTGTGCATACATATAAATTTCGTAATTATTTATTAGTTTATTTTTAAATAATAATATAATTTTTAAAATTATTATTATTAGTATTTTCGAAAAAATATATTTTGAAGTTATTGTGGCAATTTAAATCTAGATTTGATTTTATGGATTTACTTAAATAGTTAAATTAATATCTATATTTGAAATTTGATTTGTCTTATTTGATTTTAAACTAAAAGATAGAATGTAATTATATTTAAATTGATTTAGATTTGGATTTAAATTTTTTTAATTGATTTAATTAATAATTGAATTATCTAATTGGATTTTCAATAAATCCTAATCCTTATCCAACTGGGAATTTCCACCTCCTATATAAGGAGAGGTACTCATCCACATTATTATTCCATAATTCCTCCACCACCACAGCTAAAAATATGTGCATCGTGTCCGTGCCCGTGTTCGCCTTCCCATCCACTATTCTCTTCTTCTACAGATACATTATTTTGTCCCGACCGACAAACCCGGACGTCCATCCATGTCGTGTCGGACAATCCCCGACACGATGACACCTCTCAAACGAATCCCTGATTCTAATCCTAAGCCCTGTCTGATTCACCCTGATCCCTGGCCGACCCCGTCTACTCCTTGCCACCATCATACCACCACCGTAATCCGTGGTCGCCACCACAGCCCGGCCACACACCACTACCAGCCGCATACCCGACTCCTCCGTCCGATCCCAGACCAGTCTGACCTCTTCCTACCACCGTCCCAGCAAGAACCACCGCCACCGCCATCTCCACGTCAGACCCCCGACGCCACCACGGCCATCCCCCTGCCCGCACCAACCTCCGGCAACTTATCCAACGTCGCTGTCCCGAACCCAGCAAACCACCACTGCTATTTCTTCCATCCCGACAACCACCTACACTCCACGACTACCAACATCTCGCCACCACCATCACCGACCACCTCTGCTAACCTCGTCGACGACCAAGAAACACCACCGCCATAACAAACCCCACCGGCCACCACTACACAAAAATTCACAAAACAATAGAGAACCACTACCACCTTACCTGCCCTCCTCGTCGAGCCGGGTCGTCCAGATCCGGCGACCCCAACAATTCTCGGCGTCGACCTGACCCGGGACCTCCTCGCTGTGCCTCAGCGCTAAGCCGCCGGCGCATGGACCTCACCGTCGTGCCCCCTTCCCTCCACCGCGTGCGTCTTCCCGCGCCGGTGAAAACCCTCCGCCGTGACCCGAGTCTCCTCCGCACCCTCGCGCGCCACCTGCCTCCTTCTCCGTTCCTTCTCTCTCTCAAGTCTCTCGCCGAAAACCCCTCCGCTCCTCCGATCGCCTCTTCCGCTCGTCTCCGTTCCTCCCTCACGAGTTCCTCCGCCCACTTCTCTTTCTCCCAATTTTCCTAATCTCTCACTAAAACCCTCCCAACAAATGACTCACTCCCTTTCGTTTTCAATACTATTTTCTTCTTCTTTTCTTTTTTGCTGTGTTTGATTTTGTTGTGGTTCCCTTTATTATTATTATTATTTTTTGTTCGTTTTGCTGGTTATTAGATTAGTTATTATTATTATTATTATTATTATTAGAAATATTTCTAACCATTTTCGAAGATAGTTTCACCATAAATTTTTCTTTGACAAAATTATCTTGTAACAAAAATAATGTATTAGGTTTTGCCTACGTTTTCAAATTTAGTTTCGAAACCCTCAAATATTAGTATATTATAGTTCTTGGCCTATAACTATTATTATAGTATTTTTAGCCATATTTCAAATATAGTATTACTTTAAATGATTTTATATATTTTCAAATATTTACCAAAAAAGTATTTTAACTAAATTTAGTTTTACCTATAAAACTTACTTTGACCAAACTTAGAGTTCGCCCTAAAATTACTTTCGATTTTCGGGTATTTGTTTGAAAACATATTTTGACTAAAAATTTATATTTTCTAAAAAAACCAAATATATTATTTGACTTCCTACGATTTTTTTTCCATCTCGTGATTTAGCCCATCTTTTCTATTCCTAGCCAATTCTATACTACCACATGTCCACCCTAACTAATTTGACCCTTATGGACCCAATAGAACTGTCCGTGCCACCATCAGAGGTTACCTTGTGTAGTTGTTATCCGAAGTCGTAGTTTGTGCTACATTGATCATTGCAGTACGCCAGGTGTCCTACCAGACAAGATACCTTGCCATTATACTATTTATATTCTGTTTGCATTTTATTACATATCACTATTCATTTATTTCCAGTTTTGATTTACTGTCTGCTCAGTGATATTAGATGTACTTTGTTATTATCCTTTGATTGCATATGGACTTAGAGTTAAGAGACTACCGTTTGTAGTATATTGCATATACCTTGACGCAGTTGTACCACGAGGATGTGTGAGATGAGTAGCATGTAGAGGTTCTTGCTTGTGGACTGATCCCCCATATGCATGCGTTAGGGCTAACTACTAATAGAAGCATGTTAGGAGACTTAGCAGTTAGTAGAGGTATATGGTCATGGATGCGACTTAAATAAGGGCATCGGGTGGGGAGAACAATACCTGACGTATGGACTTCTTTGCACTTTCCTGATTTACCTGTGCGTTCCACCGGAGACGCAGGATCCAGATGCTCTCTGACGTTATCCAGAGCGTTATAGACGTCGTCCCTTGCACATGATGCCCTCTGGCGATCTTCGGACGTTACGGACGTAAGCCCCTGGTGCCCTATATGGGGAATATGCCGATCCTATTTACAGCCAGAGCTCATGCGTTGAAGGTTTGTTCTTACTACATAAACATATTAGATGGTTAGGTAACCCTCGTCAATGTCATATCACCCCGTTCCATTTGTAGCTTGGGAAAATATCACATTGCGGTATAGTGTACTACCCCTTGTCCTTGTTTGATCGTAGGGGTAGTCCACTGTTTCGATGATGAGGTATTGGATATTGTTACGAGTAGGACTATTTACTTTACTTGTGATTTATGGCATAGTATATATATTCAGTTATGTGGCTTGTTCTACATGACTGTACTGAACGGGCCTGCAATATAAGGTTAGAGTCTAGAATCTCATCTACCTACTTGACATCCTTTCTTGACTTCAAATTTTGAACTCTCGTTACCTTCCTTGATTTGCATCCTGCTTGAAATCTTTCTACCGTGAATTCTTATTTTCGTGCTTAGTGACAGCTAGGAAGATGACTATACTATTATATGCTCGTAGTTCAAACACATGGCTAGGAAGATTACATTAACAATTAGTGTACATTGAGGTCTTATTTGAGTTATAAAGATACTTTCCTAGAAATATGATCTTAAAGGATTAGTTAATTCAAAGTTGGGTAGCAGCATATTACCGCTTTCAAAAGATAGTTGAAATTTTATTTTTCTATTACAAGGTGGTATACACAAGATGATAGCTAGATCGAGAAAACAAATTTATAATTTATGATTTATAATTTATGATTTTTGGAAATTGCAAAATAGTTTATAATTTATTGGGATATGAAACCGATTTGAGAAACATCTTTAAATTGTGACACATGATTTACGGTTAAGTTCAAATTTGGATTGTAATATGTTAAAGTTTATCTCGAAATTTATTGAAGAGTTTTAAATTATAAGCTATGATTTTGTAAACGACTAGAGAATGTGGAGGGTTTATGATTTACGGTTTATTAGAGCATAAGGTTTTAAATTAAGTCGTACGATTTATAAGTTTATTTAATTTTGAGTTTGAAGAGATGATGGTAAAAAAATATATATATATTTTGGAAGATATGAAATTGACTTTGAAGGAAAAAAAATTTAAATTTCAAATTGTGTCATATGATCTATGATTTATAAAGTTATTTAGATTTTGAGTTTAAGGCCTTGATTATGGATATTTAAAAAAAAGAAAAAAAAGGAAGAAGCAGAAGAAGAATAAGAAGAAGAAGGGTATATTCGATTTGCGATATACAATGATTAATTCAAGATTGATTAGAGATTTAAACTTTGATCAAACTTGGCAGCCTAAGATAATTAAAAATGTTGGTAAAGTATCTTGAGAATGTTATTGAAAGACTTTTGAGAAATTTAAATTTTTTTAGATTAGATCATATATTGGTGAAGGACCAAGAAACAAGCAAGGTCGCCCTAATGAGATACAAGTATTCCACAATAGGTTGCCATACCACCTATGATTATGATATGACATATACACAAGTATAGTTAGTCATCGACCAAACTGTATAACGAGATCTTTATCTTGACCCACTCGACCTTCCCTCAAATCTAGATCTTTCATCGGACCATCTAATTATTTGAAACTTAGAAATGATTAGAATCATTCCCTTGACCATACCCTTATCTATGAGACTACCTTCTCTCTAGAAACTGTGTCTCTAACTTATTTAACTTGATCTACGAGACTTCCTAAATTATCTATATTTCGTGCTTTAACCTTTTATTTTTTGTGCATAAATTAGTACATTATGAAAACCCACTTTCTATTTTGATCATTTGAAGTTCCCTATCGTGACTTTGATATTTGGAGCACAACACTAGACTTTTCTTTCCAACAAATTCTATATACAAGACCTAGACGAGCCCACCTTCATGTAGGTATATTATGTCCCACTAAAACACAACCCTTCTACTCTATTTTCTTGACACGACTTTCGGGTCATAAAGACTAAATCATAACCCTACCATGGTACCGATATACTTTTCGACCATAGATAGGGACTCAATCTCGACTAAATTCTTTCAACCCGATATGTGATGATGTTCTACTTGATTTCCTTTAATGCTCAATTTTGTGCCTTACCTTGATTGCTTAACTCGTTGTCTCATCACACTACCAGTTTAACTCTTGTAAGTTGGGTAGAATACCTCACGACCTAACCAACATTTTTGTGGACCACATTGATAGGTTCACTTGGACCATAGAATTCAGTGGACCCTAACTTATCTAATCAACCAAGCCGACTGTATAGGCCCGAACTTCGGGCAAGACTCAATTTTAAAGGATCTTGGACTATTTAGTTTCCTTCATCATCCACTGCTTATATTTTGACTATCTTATGTTGCTATTATAGTCTATTTTTGCAAGGTTACTCTTTATCGAGCTTGTTCGTGACATATGTTTATTGTGGGCGCCCACTAATACATTGTCTAATTAGAACCGACGTATTATGGTCTGATCAACCATAGTGCACTTGGTTCGCTTTTTGTATATTGTTCAACGTGGATGGAGACATAGTTAAACTTGGCCCTAGAGTCTCACCCGCGACTGCCTTGGCAGTTCTTTTTTGAACTTATTCAGTCGTCTTTGAACCACTCATTCAAATTTGATAATGTCTTCTTCGAACTCTTTATTTTTGCCTTTCGCCTGTTTTAGAAAGACAAACACCCGTACTTGATATTCTCTTAGTTGTCCACTGTCTATTACCAAGATAGTTAGCCAGTTACCAACCGATGTGACTGTAACCCCATCTTGAGTTAATAGTCCTCCTCGTGACATTAGATTCATTATCACGACTTCTAATCATTCTTGAGACTTAAGAATGATTCAAATCATTTCCTTAATCAAACCTAAACCCAAACGACCATATTTTCTCAAGGAACCCTACCTCCAAAGTCCCTAAGTTATTCTCCTTGATCCATCCAATGCCTTATTATTTCTCGAATTGTGTTATCATGACTGTCTTATCTAGCGACCCTCGTCCTTTACCATATTTGTGAATTATTTTCCTATTTAACAAATTCATCTTAAACACCGTTTTCTTGCCTCGCCAAATGAATTGTTCATGCTTTCTTATCGTTAAACTCTTGTACCCTACCTATTCTTAAATTTCGAGGACGAAATTCTTGTAAGTTGGGTAGAATGTAAACCCCCTAAATTTTTACTATGATTTTTAAAAAATATTTTTGTATTTATTTTGTGCTTCGTATCTACACGTCGCATACAAGTTCGCATTGTCGTATTTGCGTAGCGTGCGAGAATTGTGTTTCGTATTTGCTCGACGAGTGCGAATATGTGCGAGCGTACATATTTGTTTTGAAAAACATTTTTTTATTTTTATAATTTCAAAATAATAGATATAATAATTATTTTTAGCTATCGTACCAAAATTTCCAAGTTTATGATTTTATTTATGAAAAGCCTTTCATTTATATAGTTATAATAATAAATAACATTCTTATAAAATGGTATACTAGAAAAGTATATTTATGTAAATATTATTTGTGCATACATATATATTTCGTAATTATTTATTAGTTTATTTTTAAATAATAATGTAATTTTCGAAATTATTATTATTAGTATTTTCGAAAAAAATATATTTTGAAGTTATTGTGGCAATTTAAATCTAGATTTGATTTTATGGATTTATTTAAATAGTTAAATTAATATCTGTATTTGAAATTTGATTTGTCTTATTTGATTTTAAACTAAAAGATAGAATGTAATTATATTTAAATTTATTTAGATTTGGATTTAAAAAATTTGAATGGATTTAATTTAATAATTGAATTATCTAATTGGATTTTAAATAAATCCTAATCCTTATCCAGCTGAAAATTCCTACCTCCTATATAAGGAGAGGTACTCATCCACATTATTATTCCACAATTCCTCCACAACAACAACTAAAAATATGTGCATCGTGTCCGTGCCCGTATTTCCCTTCCCATCTACTATTCTCTTCTTCTACAGATACATTATTTTGTCCCGTCCGACAAATTCGGACGTCCATCCATGTCGTATCGGACAATCCCCGACACGATGACACCTCTCAAACGAATCCCTAATTCTAATCCTAAGCCCTGTCTGATTTACCCTGATCCCTGGCCGACCCCGTCTACTCCCTGCCACCATCACACCACCACCGCAATCCGTAGTCGCCACCACAGCTCGGCCATACACCACTACCAGCCCCACACTCGACTCCTCCGTCCGATCCCAGACCAGTCCGACCTCTTCCTTCCACCGTCCCATCAAGAACCACCACCGCCGCCATCTCCACATCAGACCCCCGACGCCACCACGGCCATTCCCCTGCCCGTACCAACCTCCGACAACCCATCCAACACCACTGTCCCGAACCTAGCAAACCACCACTGCTATTTCTTCCATCCCGACAACCACCTACACCCCACTACTACCAACGTCTCGCCACCACCATCACCGACCACCTCTGCTAACCTCGTCGGCGACAAAGAAACACTACCGCCACAACAAAACCCATCGGCCACCACCACACAAAAATTCACAAAACAAAAGAGAACCAGCACCACCTTACCTGCCCTCCTCGCCGAGCCGGGTTGCCCAGATCCGGCGACCCCAACAGTTCCCGGCACCAACCTGACCCGCGACCTCCTCGTTGTGCCTCCGTGCCAAGCCGCCGGCGCATGGATCTCACCGCCGTGCCCCCTTCCCTCTGCCGCGTGCGTCTTCCCGCGCCGGTGAAAACCCTCCGCCGCGACCCGAGTCTCCTCCGCTCCCTCGCGCGCCACCTGCCTCCCTCTCCGTTCCCTCTCTCTCTCGAGTCTCTCGCCGGAAACCCCTCCGCTCCTCCGATCGCCTCTCCCGCTCGTCTCCGTTCCTCCCTCACGAGTTCCTCCACCCACTTCTTTTTCTCCCCTTTTTCCTAATCTCTCACTAAAACTCTCCCAACAAATGACTTACTCCCTTTCATTTTCAATACTGTTTTCTTCTTCTTCTTTTTTTGCTGTGTTTGATTTTGTTGTGGTTCCCTTTATTATTATTATTATTTTATGTTAGTTTTGCTGGTTATTGGATTAGTTATTATTATTATTATTATTATTATTATTATTATTATTATTATTGTTGTTGTTGTTGTTGTTGTTGTTTTTATTTTTTGAAATATTTCTAACCGTTTTCGAAGATAGTTTCACCATAAATTATGCTTTGACAAAATTATCTTGTAACAAAAATAATGTATTAGGTTTTGCCTATGTTTTCAAATTTAGTTTCGAAACCCTCAAATATTAGTATATTTTAGTTCTTGGCCTATAACTATTATTATAGTATTTCTAGCCATATTTCATATATAGTATTACTTTAAATGATTTTTTATATTTTCAAATATTTACCTAAAAAGTATTTTAACTAAATTTAGTTTTACCTAGAAAACTTACTTTGACCAAACTTAGAGTTCGCCCTAAAATGACTTTCGATTTTCGGGTATTTGTTTGAAAACATATTTTGACTAAAAATTTATATTTTCTAAACAAACCAAATATATTATTTGACTTCCTACAATTTTTCTCCATCTCATGATTCATCCCATCTTTCCTATTCCTAGCCAATTCTGTACTACCACATGTCCACCCTAACTAATTTGACCCTTCTGGACCCAATGGAACTGTCCGTGCCACCATCAGAGGTCACCTTGTGTAATTGTTATCCGAAGTTGCAGTTTGTGCCACATTGATTATTGCAGTACATCAGGCGTCCTACCAGGCAAGATATCTTGTCATTATACTATTTATATTCAGTTTGCATTTTATTACATATCACTGTTCATTTATTTCCAGTTCTTACAGTTCTTGATTTACTGTCTGCTCAGTGATATTAGATGTACTTTGTTATTATCCTTTGATTGCATATGGACTTAGAGTTAAGAGACTATCGTTTGTAGTGTATTGCATATACCTTGACATAGTTGTACCACGATGATGTGTGAGATGAGTAGCATGTAGAGGTTCTTGTGGGTGGACTGATCCCCCATATGCATGCGTTAGGGCTAACTGCTAATAGAGGCATGTTAGGAGACTTAGCAGTTAGTAGAGGTATATGGTCGTGGATACGACTTAAATAAGAGCATCGGGTGGAGAGAACAATACCTGACTTATGGGCTTCTTTGCACTTCCATGATTTACTTATGCGTTCCATCGGAGATACATGATCCAGATGCCCTCTGACGTTATCCAGAGCGTTATGGACGTAGCCCCTTGCACATGATGCCCTCTGACGATCTTCAGACGTTGCGGACGTGCCCTATATGGGGACTATGTCGATCCTATTTACAGTCATGGCTCATGCGTTGAAGGTTTGTTCTTACTGCATAAACACATTAGATGGTTAGGTAACCCTCGTCAATGTCATATCACCCCATTCCATTTGTAGCTTGGAAAAATATCACATCGCGGTATAGTATACTACCCTTGTCCTTGTTTGGTCGTAGGGGTAGTCCACTGTTTCGATGATGAGGTATTGGATCTTGTTACGAGTAGGACTATTTACTTTACTTGTGATTTATGACATAGTATATATATTCAGTTATGTGGCATGTCCTTTATGTATCTTGTTATGTCCCTCAGAGGACCTGGTTATCTCGTCAGGTGTGTGCTCTTGTCTTTTGCAGGTGTTCTAGCCGTGGCCATGACCATCTCTATTTCTTCGAGGTTGATTGAACTTTGATCGTCTTCGCTTCGCTCGCCAAAATTATTCTTTTATCTTGTATTTCTTTTCCTTGTTGGTAGTGGATTTGTCTCTGCCCAACTACATGTACCAAAAGACAATTTCATAGTTGAATATATGATATCTTTTATTCATTTATTTTGTGTTGATGAGATTAGTCATGGTTCTACTGGATTTTACAGCTTACGTATATTTATTATACGGCTAGCATGTCTACGTTCCTAGTCCTACGTATTTTGGGACTGGGGCGTTACAGCCTTAACTAGTGTTTTAGCTATGGTATGGAAGACCAAGCCATAAGTATGTCCTAACTAGAAAAACCAGACCAAGTTGTGACATGACCACTATAAATATTTTAATTATTTATTATTAAAATTAATGACTTTTAGAAGACTTGGTTGTATATCAAACTGGACCAGTACCAAGCCTAAGCCATATAGTGATGCAGTGTGATCAAAGACGTATGTGTCGATATAATTCTATGTGTGTATGCCATATTTTATCTTATTGCTCTACAAAATGTATTTTTATAAATAATTGTTATATATATAGTAAAGACATCAATATTATTTGATATAAGTGATAAATATTTAAAATAGGATAAATACCTTCCTAGTTATCCTCATGCATGTTAGGAACTTCAGACTATATATATTTTATATGTACACCTATTATAGATTTTTCTTATTGGTTATCATTACATAGTTATTAATATTGTTATTAGATTTATAATAATAAAAAATATACCATTAAATATTCTAGATTATATATATATATATATATATATATATATATATATATATATATATATATATATATATATATATATTACACTGTTTGTTATATTATATTTTATACATAAATATTTCGTGTGGTTATTTCCATGTGTGTGTATAAATGCTTAGATCTACATTATATATATATATATATATATATATATATATATATATATATATATATATATATATATATATATATATATATATATATATATATATATATATATATATATATAGAATAAAAAGAAACGAAAAATGAAATGAAATGAAATAGAATAAAAAAAAAGAAATAAGATGAATAAATAAAAAATGAAATGAAATGAAAAACCAAAAGTATAAATGCTTAGATCTACATTATATACATTAGATCTACATTATATATATATATATATATATATATATATATATATATATATATATATATATATATTGGAAGGAAATAGAATAAAAAAAAGAAATAAGATGAATAAATAAAAAATAAAATGAAATGAAAAACCAAAACCCCACAACCCAACCCCCAGGCCCGAGCCCCCCAAGCCTCCCACAAAGTCCAGTCCAGCCAGCTCAACCCCCGCACAGAGAACCCACACCCGACCCCCAAAACAGAACTGAATCGGCAACAAAGGTATAAAAGGATCGAGAGAGAGAGACCTCACTTAAATACCTCAAACCCTAACATACCCCGACCTGGCGGCTAACCCAGCAGCCGTGCACCGCCGCGCAAGCGACGGAGCGCCGTCGAGCCGCCGGCTAAGTCACGCGCGACAGCAGAGCAGCAAGGGCTCGCTGGTAGCAGACAAGAGCAAGCCCTGTGAAGCCGTCTTTGCTGCGACGTTTTGTCGCGTGCGATGGATCGTTTCATAATCCGTCTTTTCAGGTATATTCGCAACCTATACGATTTTATTTTCCTTCAAGTAGTACGAGATTAGAGGCCCTAGATCACCCAGAAAAATCGGGGTGAAGTTGTTGAAAAAAATTACAAAAACAGAACCGTTTTATTGTTAGAAGCCACATTTTGGAAGATAGATTTTTCGCAATCCACAAAGCTTTTGGAAAAACGAACTGAACGATTCTGTAGACAACATATACAAGAATAAAAACTATCTGGTAGATCAGGTTTTCGATCAGTATACGAAGTTATTGTATTTCAAAAACCTAGAAAAACTTGTTCTCAGAAACTAAAAAACTTGGAAAATCATCCCGATACGGCGTACGCCCCGACAAACCGGGCGACGTGGTCACAACCCGTAAGCATCGAAAGGCGCGTACAGATTTTGCGAATGTATGGGATTCGATGAAACTCAATTTTGTTGTGCGTGCCGACGAAATCGAGGCGTATCCATTGAGATACCCCGTATCGGCCTATTTGTAAACTAGCTCATAACTTCGTGCACGTTCGTCATCTTGAGATGAAACTTGCGCCAACATATATAGTTTTGCCCTGCCACGACCCATAGTGTTCATTCATGTTTTATATTATTATTGTGGATAGAGATATAGTTTTGCCTTAGCATGATTAAGCATATTTCCATAGTCCAGACAGCGTTTACGTATTCGAGTTGGACTGGAGTCCGCTTGGTACATAGCTGGCTTGCTCATGCACTTGTATCCCGAAAAGTGGGTACGGATCGTGATACCTCCAGCAGTAAGAAGCATGACTACAAATGTTATAACTAGGGAAAAATTAGTTTTATGGCAATATTATGAAAAAAAATGTCACTGTGTAACGCCCCAGAACCAGAATACTGGAGAGCGGGGGCGAACATAGCCAGCTACGTATATTGAAGTACAACCCACCTCGCTATACGATTACGGCTGTCAAAATACATGAGGGTTTAACTACAAGCCATCAGTCCCTTATGGTCATGAACAAGCCTATTGTCTCAATCTCAAGCAAGTAATAACAGTTACAAGATGTCAGATAGCAAGACATCCCGTACATTACATATTTGGATGATCATGAAGCTAGTCATACAAAATGTCAAGTCTAGCAAGAGTTTCAGTCATACATGATCAATCCTATGATTTGTTAATCATGTTACAGCCCGTAGGCAGACAGTAAATAAGTGCAATCGAGCTAACACGTGCTCGTCGGCTAAACGTCTCAAAAGAATATTTTTACAATAGAGTGGGAGAGCCAAAATTTAAAACCCACTCGTTGTCAGGGTTACGCCTGGTGGTCACCATCTGGCTGGAAGGAAGGGAGATCCTCTGGAGCTGCTCCGATATCTGGCCATACAAAACTAGCTGGGTCAGATCCCAAAAAGAGCAAGTGCCACAAAGGAGGTTTCACTTAGGAACTAAAACCAGCATATCATAATGGATATTAAAGATAATTATTAAAGAACCTAATAGTAACAGTGACAACAACAGTGAATTGAGTATGAAAAAACTATTCAATAAGATAATAAACGAAGAGAGGACACAGAACTGCTCCGGGAGCCAGGTTACAACCCTTAAACCAAACAAGGACCGAGGTTGTAACCCTTCGCCTGAATAGAACTTGGCCCCTGATCATTATTGTTAAGATAAGCATAAATAATCATGTTATTGAAGTAACCAGGTACCGGAACAGGACAAGACTTATACTCCATCCAACATTCACGGCCAAGGAAATAAGTACGGCTTGATACTTTAACTAACTAGGGTTATCACAGGCCTAGTTACTAGCAAGATGCAATGAGATTATTCCAACAGCCACAAGCCCTGCAGACCATCCAGGTTATCCAGGTCGAAAATCCGTTCATGAAGGGTGCAACACATGACTGTGTGCTGGAAATGTGCCCTACTCGTCGGCAGGCTACAAGTCCACTAGTGCGCCCAGATAACAGGATTGCCTGTAGCTGGGAGATCTCTTCATGACTACTGAATTATTCTAGTTATTAGCCTTAGTCAATTTCAGTAGGTACCCCCTAACCGTGGTACTCAGGGGTTCCCATCCTAGACATGATGCAAGACAATACTGGTTCATTTGGTACAAACACAATCGCCCACGATGTCCAGGCCATTCATTCTTGTCAAGTCATGCTAGCCGTCGCAACAGCTATTCGAGGTATATCATGTCAGGTTTACTTATCAAGAGTGCGCCACGACGGATCACTATTAAGAATTATCATATCAAATTACTTGTCAAGAGTACATTGCGACGGGTTACTATCGTGTTCATGGAACATGTGCAGAATTTATATGGTACAAGCATTCTATCAAGGGACCCAAGCTACACAGAGGGTCATAAAATATGAGCATAAAATAACAACCCCAACACAATAAGAGGGGTGCAAGGGATATGGAAAGAGCCATGCGGCAAGGAAAATAGGCTTATGCGGCCAGGGAAAAAGAGCGCATGCGGCTCGGGGAGAACGGGCTCATACGGCTGAAGGAAACGAGCATATGCGGCAGTAGGGGAACAAGCTCATGCGGCCAGTGTGAACCAACGCCATACGGCTCGAGGGGAGTGGAAACGAGCTCATGCGACAAGCACTGCCAAGCGCCATGCGGCTCGAAGAGAACATGGTCATGTGGCAAGGTCAAGCTAAGCCATGCGGTAAATAGGGACAGTGCCATGCGGCTAAGGGGAAAGATCTCATGCGGCTCGGGAGGGGACAGGGGTATGCGGCTCGGGAGAGCAGGCTCATGCGGCCAGGGAAAGGCTCATACGGCACGGGCCAACCAGAGCCATACGGCTAAGGAAAGATGGGCTCATGCGGCTGAAGTCGGGCAGAGCCATACGGCTGAATTCAACTCAAGCCATGCGGTTAAGAAAATGGAGTCTTATGCGGTTGAGGGCACTAGAACCATGGCCAATGCGGCAAGGTCAATCAAGCCATGTGGCCAAGACTGCCACGAGCCATGCGGCCAGAGGGTCTTGCCGCATGAAAGGCCATACAGCCAACCACTGTTCTTCTTCTCCACTTTTTCGAGAAGAAGAACCATGGAATCCATGGCTTCCAAGCTCCAGTAAACCTTCATTTAGGGTCAGAATCCAGACTTCCATAGCTCAAAATGGGGCAGAAAGAAATTTCCTACAACATGGAATCATCAAAACTTGAACATAACAAGGTTAGTTAGATCAAAACCCACAAATCTGAAGATACAACAAGCTTAGATCTACAAGAAATGAACTATGGAAATTAAAAATACTAATTATTAAAGTGTCTTAGAATCTCGTGAGGAAGACAATGGAACAATAAAACTTGAGTTCCTCCATGAACAAGTTGCACTTGCCTAGGCTCTCTCTCTCTCTCTCTCGGTTGGTGGAAAGTAATGGTGAGGAAGAAGAAGTGTTATGAGGATTAATGGAAGAGAGAGAGAGAGAGTGGTTAGGTGGCTTATAAAGGAAGAGATGGGTGGTAGGTGGGGTTGGTCCACATACAAAATCGAACAAAGTCGAACCAAGCAAATCGAACCGAACCAAGCAAATGAAATGCCAAGATAAACCATGCAATGAGACGGGCAATATGAGTCAAAATACGTACACGTATACCAAAATACGTAATACGAACCACGGGCGTTACAACTCTACCCACCTTAAAAGAATTCCGTCCTCGGAATTTAATTAAGAGGCTAGAGAAGCAAGGACAAGCTATACTAATCACAGACAAGCTATAACAAAGCAATCAATCAAGCAATCATTCATTCAAATAAGGAACTGAGAGCATAAGGCATAAGGAAGACATTATACCTTACGAGTCAAACAGGTCAGGATATCGCGATCAGATATCATCCTCACGATCCCACGTTGACTCACCCAAAGAGTGGTGACCCCAAGCAACACGAACTAACTTGATAGTCTTGTTCTTGAGTATCTTCTCTCTTCGGTCCAATATAGACACGGGCTTCTCCTCATACGAAAGGTTGGTACCAACAACCAATTCTGAATGATCCAGGATGTGGCTCGGGTCCGGGATATACCATCGTAGTTGGGATACATGGAATACGTTATACACTTCACTTAGCGACGGCGGATGAGCGAGACGATAGGATACATCACCTACTCGCTCGAGGATATCGAACTGCCCTATATACCTAGGACTAAGCTTTCCTCGTACGCCAAAACGAATGATGCCACGGTTAGGCAAAATCCTCATGAATACATGGTTGCCGACCGAGAATTCAAGGGGACGCCGATGAGAATCGGACCAATGACGCTGGCGATCTTGGACAACTCGAAGATGATCTCTAACTCTTCTGACCACCTCAACCGTCTGAGCAATCATTTCCAGACCGAGCATCTGTCTCTCTCCAACATCGTCCCATGCTAGCGGAGATCTGTACTTCCTACCATACAGTGCCTCGAACGGTGCCATCTGGATACTAGCCTGGAAACTGTTGTTGTACAAGAATTCTACCAGGTGATCTTCCCACGAACCACCGAAGTCGAGTGTACAAGATCTCAACATATCTTCCAAGGTTCGTATGGTACGTTCTGACTGACCATCTGTCTGCGGATGATAAGCTGAGCTGAACTGGAGGTGAGTTTCCAAACTCTCTTACAGACTATGCCAAAAGTACGACGTAAATCTTAAATTTCTGTCCGAGGTGATACTGACCAGTACACCGTAAAATCTGACGATCTGCTTGAGGTACATCTCCGCTAACTGAGCTGTCGACTGACCAACTCTGAATGGAAGAAAGTGAGCCACCTTTGTGAGCCTGTCTATAATACCCAAATAGCATCTCTACCGGTCGGGGACCTAGGTAATCCAGTCAGGAAATTCATGGTTATATGCTTCCACTTCTATTCTGGAATCGGCAAGGGCTGAAGAAGTCCAGCTGGCCTCTGATGTTCAGTTTTTACTTGTTGGCAAACCAAACACCGAGAGACAAACTGGGCTATCTCCATCTTCATGCCATTCCACCAAAAGTGTTGTCGGATATCACGATACATCTTCGTACCACCGGGATAAATCGAATACTGAGAACTGTGAGCCTTTGTCATGATCTCCTGTCTGAAATCACTAATAGGTACACAAAGACGCCTCCCATGTTGAAGTGTACCGTCCTCATGGATACATAACTCTTGTCTTCGTCCTGCCACACATTCAGATCTGAGTTGCTTAAGCTTGGAATCTGTTGACTGAGCTAACTTGATCCTTTCAACTATAATGGACTGAACTTGTATGCTGGCCATCAATGCCACACTGGTAGGAAGGACGACTTCTATACCCATCTTCTGAAGATCTGCCAACAACTCTGATTGTGCTGTTAGGAAATATACTCCAGCTCTTCTGTTCAATACATCTGTGACAACGTTGGCCTTCCCTGGGTGATACTGCAGGTTGACATCATAATCCACAAGTAACTATAGCCACCTTCTCTGACGCATGTTAAGATCCTTTTGAGTGAACACATACTTCAGACTCTTGTGGTCGGTAAAAATCTCCACCCTATCTCCGTACAAGTAGTGCCTCCACAACTTAAGTACAAACAATACTGCTGCCAGGTCTAAGTCATGGGTTGGATAATTCCTCTCATGATCACGAAGTTGACGTGACGCGTAAGCTATTACCTTCCTATGCTGTATCAGAACACATCCTAAACCTCTGCCGGAAGCATCACGATACACTGAGAATCCTCTGGTTCCATCTGGAAGCATGAGAATGGGTGCCGTCATCAAACCTCGCTTCAACTTCTCAAAAGAATCCTGATATTTTGCTGTCCAGGAAAACTGCACATCCTTACGGGTTAACTGGGTCAATGGCGCTAAAATCCGAGCAAAGTCTGAAATAAATTGCCGGTAGTAGCCGCCCAAGCCAAGAAAACTGCGAACCTCTGCAACTGTGCTGGGTACTGGCCATGTCTCAATAGCCACGATCTTTTGGGGATCCACTTCTACTCCTCCTATGGTGATGATATGATCCAAGTACGAAATACGATCGAGCCAGAACTTATATTTACTGAACTTGGCATACAACTGGTGCCCTCTGAGAATCTGAAGACCCACACAGAGATGCTGCTCATGCTCCGCCTCACTCTTGCTGTAGACCAGGATGTCGTCTATGAACACAATCATGAACTAATCCAAATAAGGCATGAAGATACGATTTATGAGGTCCATGAATACAGCCGACGCATTGGTTGCTCCAAATGGCATAACAAGGAACTTCCAATGCCCGTATCTAGATCTAAAAGCTGTCTTCGGGATATCCTGCTCTCTGACTCTGATATGATGATATCCGAACCGCAAGTCAATCTTCGAGAATACGGTCGCCCCTTTAAGTTGATCAAACAAGTCATCTATCCTCGGAAGAGGGTATCTGTTCTTGATTGTCACTGAGTTCAAGGTACGATAATCTACACATAACCTGGACGTACCATCCTTCTTTTTCATAAGAAGCATCGGGGCTCCCCAAGGCGATCCACTTGTACGAATGAATCCCTTGGTCTTGAGTTCTTCAATCATCTTGTACAATATCTCTAACTCTGACGGCGCCATCCTGTAGACTCTCTCTGACACTGGGGCAGTCCCTAGGATCAAGTCGATAGTAAACTCGATCTCTCGCTCTGGCAACATTCCTGGAAGCTCTTCTGGAAAAATATCTGGAAACTCCTCGACTATCCGGGGTAACTACACTACTGCTACCGTCATCCGCAATACTGGAGGAGAAGGTTCAATTTTACTTCGGGAAAAGAAAATCTCTGGCTCGCCTGGAATGCTAAAAACAACCCTACCAACATGGCAGTCTATCCTAGCATACTGGTTCCTCAACCAATCCATCCCTAAGACCACATCATAATCGGCCATCGAAAACTCTATCAATCTAGCGGGAAATTCTCTACCGCTAACTACGATCCGACACGAGAAAAATACTCTATCTACTCCCACAAGATCGTTACCAGTAAGTGTATTGAGTCTTACTGATAATGACTCCGGCACCAATCCTATCCGTGTCGCGAATCGTGCCGACATGAATGAATGCGATGCACCAGAATCAAATAACACTAAAGCCGGAAAGGTGTTAACGAGAATAGTACCTGCCACTACCTCACCTGGTGCCAATCCTTCTTTTCCTATTGTTAAAGCCATCACTTGACCATGTCCTCTGGGTGCGGGTCCCCTCTGCTGAAAACCTCTCTGTCTGCTCTGACTCAGGGCTTGGGCTTGTGCATACTGCTGGGGGTGTTGCTACTGGAATGCCTGGGCCCGAGGCGGCAAAGGCCTCAAAAACGGGTACTGCTGCTGCTACTGGACTGGTGCTGGTCCTCTCACCGAAGGACTAGTAAGATTGGACGATGATGAACTACCCCTATTCGGGTAGGATCCAATCTTGTGGTCCGCTGCTCCACAAGCCAGGCATAATCCCATCGCCCTGCGACATTCTACTACCATATGTTTTGGCTTTCCGTAATATGAACATCCCATTGCGGAAGAGTGCTTCTGCTTCTGCTGCTGAGGGTACGTCGGGGTTGAATGTTGAACTGACGTCACTGAGGCCACCCGCCTCGGAGCTCCAATGGTCAAAGCCCTAGCTGTTGGGGCTGGCGCTGAAGACTGATTCATCTAGCCGTAGGATCACTTTCGACCCTCGGTCCTGTCCACGATCCTCTGGGAGGTATACTTGTGCTTCCTGGCTACTCTCAATACTGCATCAAAAGTTTGATGTTCAAACTACTCCACTGCCAATAAAATCTCTAGATGGAGCCCCAGCTGGAACCGTTGGGCTCTGTCGAACTCGGTCGCTACCAAGGTGGGAGCAAACCGACTAAGTCTCGAAAACTCGGCCGCGTATCCATCGACCGTCCTGCCCATCTGCTTCAGATTGGTGAACCTCGTCTGTAGTTCGTACCGAGCTACAGCATCGAAGTACTTGGTTTGGAATCTCTCACAGAATACTATCCTGGCAATAGGTGCTACTAATCCAATGGCCTGTGTCGCCCACCAGCTGCGAACAAGATCCAATAATTACAGGCGCACCATGGCCACCTTCTCGTCTTCTGGAGTCCTGGCTGCTTCTAGAATCACCTCTGTGTCCTGCAGCCAAGCGTCTGTGGCAATAGCATCTTCGCTACCATCGAAGAAGGGAGGGTTCAGGCGCTTAAAACTGTTGGCTGTACTATTACCTTGATGACCTCCTCTGGTCAGAGCATCTTGTACTGCCTGGTGCAGGGCGTCGCCCCGACGATCTTGAGATGCTAACAATGTCTTGATGAGACCCACCAAGGTGCCATCATCAGGCTCTGCAGGCTGGACGGGCTGAACTGGTGGCTCTTGACCCCCATTAGCCATACTCTGAAGGCTACTCCTGAATGCTGGGCTTGATCCCCAGGTTGCTGCTGGTCCACTGGAGGTGCTCCACCTTGCCGATCGATAGGACCAGGAACAATGTCGCTGAAGAAGATGACATAGGGAACAATAAGGAAGGACCAGGACAGATCGAAGATACAAGCATGTGATCAGGTCAAGAATTCAGGAATTTAGAGGATATGAACAGAGATCAAGGGCGAGTACTGATTGAGACATCTATTCAGTAAACCCTCACATATCTTGATTTACAAGACCTGTATGGGCCACCACTTAAACCATGTAATATCCCAGAACCAGAATACTGGAGAGCGGACGCGAACATAGCCAGCTACGTATATTGCAGTGCAATCCACCTCGCTGTACGGTCACGGCTGTAGAGATATATGAGGGTTTAACTACAAGCCATCAGTCTCTTATGGTCATGAACAAGCCTATTGTCTTAATCTCAAGCAAGTAATAACAGTTACAAGATGTCAGAGCACCAAATATACAATAGTAAGACGTCCCGTATATTACATATTTGGATGATCATGAAGCTAGTCATACAAAATGTCAAGACTAGCAAGTGTTTCAGTCATACATGATCAACCCTAGGATTTGTCAATTATGTTACAGCCCGTAGGCAGACAGTAAATAAGTACAATCAAGCTAACACGTGCTCGTCGGCTAAATGTCTCAAAAGAATATTTTTACAATAGAGTGGGAGAGCCAAAATTTAAAACCCACTCGTTGCCAGGGTTACGCCTGGTGGCCACCATTTGGCTGGAAGGAAGGGAGATCCTCTGGAGCTGCTCCGGTATCTGGCCATACAAAACCAGCTGGGTCAGATCCCAGAAAGAGCAAGTGCCACAAAGGAGGCTTCACTTAGGAACTAAAACCAGCATATCATAATGGATATTAAAGACAATTATAAAAGAACCTGATAGTAACAGTGACAACAATAGTAAATTGAGTACGGAAAAACTATTCAATAAGACAATAAACGAAGAGAGGACACAGAACTGCTCCGGGAGCCAGGTTATAACCCTTAAACCAAACAAGGACCGGGGTTGTAATCCTTCGCCCGAACAGAACTTGGCCCCTGATCATTATTGTTAAGGTAGGCATAAATAATCATGTTATTGAAGTAACCGGGTACCGGAACAGGGCAAGACTTATACTCCATCCAATATTCACGGCCAAGCAAATAAGTATGGCTTGATACTTTAACGAACTAGGGTTATCATAGGCCTAGTTACTAGCAAGATGCAATAAGATTATTCCAACAGCCAAAAGCCCTGCAGACCATCCAGGTTATCCAGGTCGAATATCCGTTCATGAAGGGTGCAACACATGACTGTGTGCTGGAAATGTGCCATACTCGTCAGCAGGCTACAAGTCCACTAGCGCGCCCAGATAACGGGATTGCCTGTAGCTGGGAGATCTCTTCATGACTACTGAATTATTCTAGTTATTAGCCTTAGTCAAATTCAGTAGGTACCCCCTGACCGTGGTACTCAGGGGTTCCCATCCTAGACATGATGCAAGACAATACTGGTTCATTTGGTATAAACACAATCGCCCACGGTGTCCAGGCCATTCATTCTTGTCAAGTCATGCTAGCCGTCGCAATAGCTATTCGAGGTATATCATGTCAGGTTTACTTATCAAGAGTGCGCCACGGCAGGCCACTATCAAGAATTATCATGTCAAGTTACTTGTCAAGAGTGCACCACGATGGATCACTATCGTGTTCATGGAACATGTGCAAAATTTATATGGTACAAGCATTCTATCAAGAGACCCAAACTACACAGAGGGTTATGAAACATGAGCATAAAATAACAACCCCAACACAATAAGAGGGGTGCAAGGGCTATGGAAAGAGCCATAAGGTAAAGGAAACAGGCTTATGTGGCCAGGAAAAAAGTGCGCATGCGGCTCGGGGAGAACGGGCTCATGCGGCTGAAGGAAACGAGCATATGCGGTAGTGGGGGAGCAAGCTCATGCGCCAGGGGGAACCAACGCCATACGGCTCGAGGGGAGTGCAAACGAGCTCATGCGGCAAGCACTGCCAAGAGCCATACGGCTCGAGGAGAACAGGTTCATGCGGCAAGGTTAAGCTAAGCCATACTGCAAATGGGGACAGTGCCATGCGGCTAAGGAGAAAGATCTCATACGACTCGGGAGGGGACAGTGGTATGCGGCTCGGGAGAGCGAGCTCATGCGGCCAGGAAAAGGCTCATGCGGTACGGGCCAACCAGAGCCATGCGGCTAAGGTGAGATGGGCTCATGCGGCTGAAGTCGGGCAGAGCCATGCGGCTGAAGTCAACTCAAGCCATGCGGTTAAGAAAATGGAGTCTTATGCGGCTGAGGGCACTAGAACCATGGCCTATGCGGCAAGATCAATTAAGCCATGCGGCCAAGACTGCCACAAGCCATGCGGCCAGAGGGTCTTGCCGCATGAAAGGCCATGCGGCCAACCACTGTTCTTCTTCTCCACTTTTCCGAGAAGAAGAACCATGGAATCCATGGCTTCCAAGCTACACTAAACCTTCATTTAGGGTTAGAATTCAGACTTCCATAGGTCAAAATATGGCAAAAAGAAATTTTCTACAACATAGAACCATTAAAACTTGAACATAACAAGGTTAGTTAGATCAAAACCCAAGATGAAAATGCAACAAGCTTAGATCTACAAGAAATGAACCATGGAAATTAAAAATACTAAGTATTAAAGTGTCTTAGAATCTCGTGAGGAAGATAATGTAACAATAAAACTTGAGTTCCTCCATGAAGCAAGTTGCACTTGCCTAGGCTCTCTCTCTCTCGGTTGGTGGAGAGTAATGGTGAGGAAGAAGAAGTGTTATGAGGATTAATGGAAAAGAGAGAGTGGTTAGGTGGCTTATAAAGGAAGAGAGGGATGGTAGGTGGGGTTGGTCTACATGCAAAATCGAACCAAGCTGAACCAAGCAAACCGAACCGAACCAAGTAAATGAAATGACAAGATAAACCATAAAATGAGACAGGCAATATGAGTCAAAATACATACAGGTATACCAAAATACGTAATACGAACCACGGGCATTACACACTGATAGTGAGGGCACACTGGTTTTAGATCCCAAAAATCAAAAACCAATTGTTTGTCACTCCCATTTTTTGTTATACGTATTTTTCGTATATGTGTACAAAATTCTGACATTTGTCAGGTGACCTGTATTTAGACTTGTCTTGCTTAACCTTGGCTTGGTTTAATTTTGGTTTGTTCTTGGCTAGTCATGGTTTGGTTCACCTTGGTTCTACATGACATGTTGGCTTGGCTTGGTTTGGTTTGGAGTTGGGTTGAGATGAGTTGGCTTGGTATATAAACCAACTTCTCATCTCTCTCATCTATTATTACCATTTACCTCTTCTTCATTTACTCCTCCCACCAAACCCTAGGCAAGTATAACTTACTCCATGGAGAACATGATGGATCTCCATTTTTGTTTGTTCTATCTTCTTCTCTACATAATTCTAAACATCTTTAGAACTTGAAATTTTCGGTTTTGATGGTTATATTTTTGTAGATCTAATTTTTAAACTTTTTTTCTTTTTGATCTCTAAAAACTTTATATTTCCAAAAAACTAATGGTTCTATGTTGTAGAGAATTTGATTTCGTACAGTTTTGACTTTTATTTTGCTTGATTTTAACTTCGGATGAGGAAGTTATGGTCATGGCAAGTTTTTGGAACTTCCATGGCTGAACTTGCTATTTGGAGACGACGAACCCCATGCGCCGGAATTCCCATGCGCCGAAACCCCCATGCGCCCGAGAGGCCATGTGCCGTGAAGTCTCGACAACGTATCCTTTGACTTCGAGCGTGTCATGCGCGTAGTTTTCCTACGCGCATGTACTGAAGACACAACGTGAGTTTCCCATGCACAGATGTGCAGGAATTCCCATGCACGAATATGCAGGAATTCCCATGCACAAATGTGCAAGAATTTTTATGCGCGGATGTGCAGGAATTTCGATGCACCGGAATTGTCCAGAATTCCCATGCGCCGGAACTGTCCAGAGTTGACCATGCGCCGGATTTGCCCTATTTTACTGTTTTTGTCTGTTTATGTTATTTTGTAGCTAGAATCTTGTAAAACTCAAAACATAAAAGTTATAGATCTTTGTATTGGCTTCAAGAATCTTCTTGTCTCACTTTAATTGCAAGTTACATGTGATTGATAGTTCCAATCACCCATGAATGTACTTGATCTTCTTTATATATTTTTATGTACTTGGCCTAAATATTGATGACCCGACTTGCAAACTTGAACTTGACTTGAACATGATAACATGACCCCGTCTCGACGTGACTTGATAGTGGCCCGTCGAGGCACACTCCTGACAAGTAAACTTGTTATGACATGTATAAACTTGATAGTGGCCCGTCGAGGTGCACTCCCGACAAGTACTCTTGACGTGACCAGTAACATGACATGACATGTATAATCTTGAAAGGCTGTTGCGACAGCTATCCTGACTTGCTAAGTAACTCTTATCTTGATACCATGGTTGATTTTTTTGATTATGCCTGTACAAGCTACTCATCTCATCTTGCATCATGTCGAGGACATGGATTCCAGGTTACCATAGTCAGGAATTCATAATGAATTCGACTAGGTTAATGACTAGATTGATCAAGTAGTCCATATAGAGAAATTTTTCCAGTTACAGGAGATCCCGTTATCCCGGCCACACCTGAGGGACTTGTAGCCTGTCGACAGGTAGGGCACATTTCTAGCTCACTATCATGTGGGGTACTTCTTAAAAACATAAGTATTGAAAGTAGACCAGTAATCTTGATAACCCTTATAACTCTTATAAATAACATCGCCTAGATAACCTGGATAGTTGCAGGGCCTGTGACTGCGGGAACATCTTATTGCATCTTGTTAGTAACTAACCTTGTGATAACCCTAGTTAGCTAACAATAGCAAGCCGTAGGACTTGATTGGCCGTGCTTGAATGAATTGTCTCATAATTAACATAGAAATTATATTCCACCTCTTGTTCTACCTACTACAAGCTTATGTTAACTCAGTCTTTCATGTTATTTAACTATGCTCTGTTATCAGTTCTTCTTTTAATTATATGCTAGTTTTAGTGGAGCCTTCCTTGTAGCACTTGCTCTTTCTGGGGTCTGACCTAGCTGGTTTTGTATGGCCCAATTTTGGAGTAGAACCCGAGGATCTACCCGCCTTCCAGCCAGATGGTGAACACCAGGCATAATCTTGGCAACGAGTGGGTTTCTTATTTCGCTCTCCCACTCAATTGTAAATTATTCTTTTAAGGCATTTAGCCATCGAACAAGTGTTAACTCGTGTTGAAACTTAAATTCTGACTGCCTAGGGGTTGTAACATGATTGAAAAATCCTAGGATTAATCATGTATGACTTAACTCTTACTAGTCTTTGCATTTTGTATGACTAGCTTCATGATCATCTGAATATATAATGTTTGGGATGCCTTACCTTGTATGTCTGATGATCAAACATCTTGTAACAACTATTTGCTTGCTTGAGATTGAGATACTAGGCTTGTTCTTGACCATAAGAGACTGATTAATTATAGTTTACCCTCATGTATCTAGACAATCGTGATCGTATTGCGAGGTGGGTTGCACTTCAATGTACGTAGCTGGCTGTGTTTGTCCCTCTCTCTCCAGTGTTCTGGTTCTAGGGCGTGACACGGTTTAAGTGGTGGCCCATGCAGGTCTTGTAAAATCAAAATATGTGAGGGTTTTTCTGGATAGATGTCTCAATCAGCATTCACCTTTGATCTATACTCGTGCCTTCTAATCTTTCTAAATCTTGACCTGATGACTTGCTTATATCCTTGATCTATCTTGGTCCTTCCTTATTGTTCCCCATGTCATTTATTCAGTGGCATTGTTCTTGGTCCTACCGATCAGTCGGGTGGAGCACCTCCAGAGAATCAGCAACAAGTGAACTAGTCGCAACCTGGGGACCAAGCCCAGTACTCTGGAGCATCATCCAGAGTTATGCCTTCCGGGGACCCAGAGCCACCAGGTCAGCCAGTCCAACCTGTAGAGCCTGACAATAGAACCCTGATGGGACTCATCCGGGACTTGCTTGCGTCACAAGATCGTCGGGACGATGCCCTGCACCAGACAGTATAAGAATCTATGGACAGAGTTAGTTATCAAGGGAACAGTGCAGCCAACAGCTTTAAGTGCCTGAACCCTCCTTTCTTTAACGGCATTGAAGATGCTATTACCGCTGATGCTTGGCTACAGAATATAGAGGTTATTCTGGAGGTAGCTAGGACTCCAGATAGAGAAAAGGTGGCCGTTGTGCGCCTACAATTATTGGACTTAGCCCGCGGCTGGTGGGCGATGCAAGCAGTTAGTTTGGTGACGCCTATCTCATGGACGGTATTCAGTGACAAGTTCCAGACGAAGAACTTTGATGCAGTAGCTCGCTATGATCTGCAGATAAGATTCAATAATCTCAAGCAGATGGAAAAGACGGTCGATGGATATGCGGTCGACTTTTCGAGGCTTAGTCAGTTTACTCCCACCTTGGTGGCGACCGAATTTGATCGAGCGTGGCGATTCCAGCAGGGACTCCACCTAGAGATCATTCTAGCAGTGGAGCAGTTTGAGCACCAGTCATTTGATGCCGTTTTGCGAGCAGCGAGGAGGCATGAATATACTTTCCAGAGGAAACTGGATCGAACTGGAGGACGAAAGAGGTCTCACGGACAGTTGTCCCAGTCATCAACACCAGCCCCGACAGCTAGGGATTTTGACTATTGGAGCTCCTAGGAGGGCGACCACAGTTTTGTCTATTCAGCACTCGATTTCGACGTACCCTCAGCAACAGTTGCAGAAGCAGTCTTTCGCGATGGACTGCACTCATTGTGGGAAGCCTGGGCACGTGGTTTCAGAGTGTCGCAGGGCACAGGGATTGTACTTGGTTTGTGGGGCACCGGATCACATGATAGGGTCCTGTCCGCATAGAGCCAGTTCATCTTCGTCAACCTAACTAGTCCATCGGTTAGGAAACCAGCACCAGTACGACAACAACAGTACCAACCTCCGAGGCCATTGACGCCTCAGGCTCAAGCATTCCAGCAGCAGAGGTTACAGCAGTATGCTCAGGCCCAAGCCCAAGTTCAGAACAGGCAGAGAGGTCACCAGCGGAGGGGACCAGCACCAAGAGGACATGGTCAAGCTATGACTCTGACCGTGGCAGAAGAATTGGCATCAGGTGAGGTGGTGGCAGGTACCATTCTCGTCAACTCTTTTCCAGCATCAGTATTATCTGATTCGGTTGCATCACATTCATTTATGTCTGCATAATTTGCGACACGGATAGGGCAGAAGCCCGAGTCGTTATCAGTAAGGCTCAATATACTTACTGGTAACGGTCTTATGGGAGTAGATAGAGTCTTTTTCTCGTATCGAATCGTAGTTAGCGGTAGAGAGTTTCCCGCTTGGTTGATCGAATTTTCAATGGCCGACTATGATGTGGTCCTAGGAATAGATTGGTTGAAGGATCAATACGCAAGAATAGACTGCCATGTTTGTGAGCACCCTGAATTTTGAGTTGTTTTTTTTATATTTATTTTTCTGATTGATTTTTATTTCGATAAATAATTTATTCTGTATTTTTCCTTAAGTGTACTTTCCCGTGCTATTGATATTTGGAGTATCAGGGATGTTCAACTCTGGAAATCTTCTTCACGAGTTTTGGAGTGGACACGATTACCTTCATGACGGTATATAGTGTCCCATCCAAACTTGTTCTCTTGTGCTCTTTCTGCTTCGCTGAACTTTGGGTCGGTTTAGACCATTTGATTGATATTTATTTTCCCACTCTTTTCCTTGATCATTTTCAGCGCGTTACCATGACATTTAAATTGGGAGCGCAAGACCAGTCAGTTTCTTGAAACCAACTCCTCATTGATGATCTACTCGAGACGCTCGTCACCCATGACCTTTGTGTCCCACTCAGACACGTCATTTTTGGCTCCATTTGATTCGCACAACTTTCTCGACACGTGGCCCAATTTTATTCACGCCACGGCGTCACATTCATTTTCCAACTTGATTTGTGGGTCCCCTGTCGACCAAAACCTGTCAGCCCCAACTATGGACATGGCCCACTTTGAGCCTACTATCCGTCCGCCACTTGTGTCCCATTATTTGGAATCCCCATGTGCTACTTATTTACACATGATCATCAACGTCTAATTTTAATTCTATTTTTGCACGATGTCCAGTTTTGACCCAATCCGGCTCCACCGAGCCCAGTCCAGCTCCATGTTGCCCTCCATCGGGACACCCTCATATTTATTGTCCAAAAATATCAATTTCTCATTTCATCTATTTTAATATTTAATGGGAAATTTTCCTTGATTTAATCCATTGGAATGGCCAATTAATTCCTAATGAATCCTAGCCTTTGATTTCCCTCATCAAATCCCAACCACCCATTTCCCTCATTTTCACACTCTCAGCCAACACATGGGTAGCCGGCCCTAACTCCCAAAATTGCTTTTTCTCTCTCTTCCTCACATTTATTTTCACACATCTATTACTATTCTCTCTCTCCCTTTCTAAATTATTTTTCCTACACAAATTTTCACCAACACACAAACCAACTACAGCAGCATCTCTTCTTCCATGCACACACCACTCCATGGCCCGACCCCCCCGAGCTCCTGGCCAAGCCGAGCCACCACCTCCGGCCATGGCCGTCAGCCTCCCCCACCTCGGCCTCCTCCTCCTCCTCCTACTTTCCCTCCTCCTCCATCTCCTCCACTTCATCCGCCAACACCACCATCCGCAGCACATCAACCGGCCACCACCGGCCCCCGCAGCCGTGCTCGCACCGCCGCCCCTTGGCGTGCGCAACCGCCGCGCTAGGCTGTACCCTCGCCGGTCGGGCTGACCGTGCACAGCCCCGCGTGCAGCCTGTGCGACAGCGGCAGCAGCCACGCGCCAGGCGCGCGCGCGAACGGTGCTGGCGCCGCCGCCGGCCACCGTGCTCCGGCGACCCCCATCGTGGGTGCCCCCCCCGGGCGCACCCTATGCTGCCTTCCCCTGGCGGCCAACGTCCTCCGGGACGCGCCGTCGAGGCGATTTCTGCGTTTTGAACGACGTCCCGTCGTGACGCGCGCGAGATCGAGTTCGTTTTAGCGCTCCGTCGCAGCAACTTCGTGCGCATTTTCCCGGAGATCCGACCGTTGGATCGGCGATTTCTTCACTCCGTCGCAATCTCGGTATATCCACCTTCATCCCTGTCAATTTTCGTCCGTTAATTTTATCTTTTGATACATGAAAACCGGCCACCAAGTTGATCGTTTAAATTGTATTAAATTTGGACAGTTTCGCGGGGCCAACTTCGTCAGCTTGTATCTCCTCCACCGTAGCTCCGTTTGGCGTGCTACCAGTTCCGGTATGAAGCTGGTATAACCCTCTTGCTACCCCTTCAGTTTCGTTTCATTGTGAGCTTGTTTAATTGGTTGAATTCGACGCCAAAGTTGGCCGTCCGAATTCGTAATTTCCAACTTGTAAAATTCTATTTTTGAACACGGGACTCCAGATTTCATTTCTGACACCACCATTAGACTTGTGGCGTCGTTCTGGCATGTTTTCATATAAAATTTGTTAGATTTGGAGAACGTGGGCCTAGGAACGCATTTCGGTGCAAAGCGGGTCCCACATTCTGGGTCAACGGGACTTTTTGACGCCGGCTCATCGGAATCCAATTCCGGATATACCGTTGAGTTCGTATCGTCATTCTGGACTCTTTGACATATAATTTGCTAGGTTTTGGTGGACATTGGGTCTGGCACGCATTTCGGTGCAAGTCAGATACCAATATCCGGGTCAACGGGTCGTTTTGAGATCGGCTCATCGGAATCCAATTCCGGAGATACCGTTGAGTTCGTATCATCATTCTGGACTCGTTGACAGGTAGTTTGCTAAGTTTTGAGAACTTTGGCTCCGACACGCATTTTCGTGCAAATCGGAATTTCAAGTTCTGGTCAACGGACCAAATTGAGATCGGGTCAACGGAATCCAATTCTGGAGATACCGTTGGGTTCGTATCGACATTCTGGTTGCGTGGACATATAATTTGTTATATTTTATAGGCTTGTTTTCTTGCACATTTTTCGGTGTAAAACGGCTCCGACACGGACACCGTTTTGACCCGAAATTACCTTTTTGCCCTTGTGTCCAAATTGGACCGTTGGGTAGGCTATCCTAGCTAATTTGACCATTCTGGACACGTTGGCGATGTTCATTTCATCGTCCGATAATGTTTGTTGATAATTTCTCTAAGTTTAACCTTTTTATAATTAATTAATAATTAATTCATATAATGTTCGTATTTCGGGATTAGTACAACGAAACTGAGATCAGCCAATTCCAGCGATCTCACATCGCTGAAATTGACAAGTTGGACACGTGGATCACTATAATAAGATTATCAGTCTTACCGATAATCTTCTTATCTCGATTTACGCGTCGTAAGTTTCAACGTACAAATAACGAAGTACACTTTATATTAGACTAGAATTGACCCTGTTTGACCAGAGTTGACCAGTTGACCCAAAGTCAACTACAAGTCAACGCTTGACCTAGTTTGACTAAATTATTGACCGGAGTTGACCTAGAGTTAATTTGACTTAGAAGAACCTAGAATAATATAGATTGCCTGTAGGGATTTATTTATTTTCAACTTGAACACCTTGTAACCTGTGTTGCTTTAAATAGGACTCTGTGGCTTCAGTGGGACCTCCTATACTTATCAGCTGTTCAGGTTATCGAGGCGAGTACATTCTCTGATCATTTCATATCCTGTTTAAAATTATTTCCTGCAGTAGATTACTTTACTTGTACTGTCACGTTGGTCACACAGATTGGTACTATATGGATCTCTACATGCGATGTTATCCCCCTCGGGAGCATCGGGTACATTGTGTCATGTGCGTTTCACTTTCATCATGTACTCCTGTGCTTCTATTTTACATGTGCACTCCTGTGAATCTTGTACTCTCATGTTCACGGAGCCCCCATGTATACTATCATGTGCACCCTATATGGGCCCCATGTGATATCCTGTGCAATAACATAACCTGTTTAGATCCTTGTGTATTGATTGGGGATACGGGAGAGTGCTAGTAGTCGTGTGAACAATTCTTTTGTAGTGTAGATTCCTGTGCACCTCGACATCCTGTGCAAATCTGTCCTGTTCACATGTGCTATCTCGTACTCTGACTCACTAGCCACTGTTAGTTCTCTATGTATAGTAGATATTTACATTACAGTTCTCTTCCTGTTTACATACATTATTTCTTCAGTACCTGTATCTTACTTTACTGCATGTTATATGTTTTCTAACCTGCTATGATCTGTTGAGATGTACTGTGCTCGCTCCAGTCCTGACTGGACCTGTTGATAAATTTTACAGATAGCATGGAGGTGCCTGCTAGCCTAGAGGAGACACATTAGAGGTTGTTTAGGTAGTTATTTCATTTTGTCTGGAGTTGTATTTACTTTGTGGATTACTGTATCTTTATTTGAGTTTTGAGATGTACTTCTGGGTTCATGTATCTTAGACACTTAGACTTCTATCTCCCGTATTTATTTTGGATTTCATGTTTTATCTATTCTTATCATGCTCTACCTTAGATGTGATTGAGTTGTATCTGCTATGTCACCCCCATTCGGGGAGTATAAACTGCTTAGCCTTATATTGTTAGATGTTGAGACCTAGGACAGCGTTCTACCGCCGACACTGCGGCGTAGGCTGGGCGTCGTTACGTTCTCGTGCCCTAACTCTAGGGTGCGGGTCGTGACAATGTTGGCAAGATTATTTTTAGTATTCTCGGCAAAGTAGAATTTTCTTTTTTCAGAGGCGAAGTAGAACCTTCTCCACCAGTCTTACAGATGGCGGTAGCAGCAGTCGTTCAGTTTTCCAGATTAGTAGAAGAATTTTCTGACGTATTCCTCGAAGATCTTCCAGGCATGCCGCCAGGGAGAGAGGTAGAGTTCACCATTGATTTAATTTCAGGGGCGACACCAGTATCAAAGAGGGTCTACAGAATGGCATCATCATAATTAGAGATCATGTACAAGATGATTGAAGAACCCAGAACCAAGGGATTCATTCGTGCTAGTGGATCACCTTGGGGAGCCCCGATGCTTCTTGTGAAGAAGAAGGATGGTACGTCAAGATTATGTATTGATTATCGTACCTTGAATTCTGTAATAATTAAGAACAGATATCCCCTACCAAGGATAGATGATTTGTTCGATCAACTCAGTGGAGCGGTAGTATTTTTGAAGATTGACTTACGGTCAGGGTACTATCTGATCAGAGTCAGAGAGCAAGACATTCCGAAGACAACATTCAGATATAGATATGGGCATTAGGATTTTCTCGTTATGCCATTCGGGGCGACCAAATGTGCCAGCAATATTCATGGATCTCATGAATCGCATATTCATGCCCTATTTGGATCAGTTCGTGATAGTGTTTATAGACGACGTCTTAGTCTACAGTAAGAGTAAAGCGGAGCATGAGCAGCATCTTCGAGTAGTCCTTCATATTCTCAGAGAGCACCATTTGTACGCAAAATTCAGTAAGTGCAAATTTTAGCTTGATCACATTTCGTACTTAGGTCACATTATCACCAGAAGAGAAGTGGAAGTGGACCCCCAGAAGATAGTGGTTATAGAAATATGGCCAGTACCCAGTACCGTCGCAAATGTTTGTAGTTTTCTAGGATTGACAGGCTACTACCGGCGATTTGTATCAGATTTTGCTCGGATTTCAGCACCATTGACGCAGTTGACCCGTAAGGATATACCGTTTGCTTGGACAGTGGAATGTCAGAGTTCATTCGAGAAGTTGAAGCAAGGATTTATGATGACACCCATTTTCATACTTCCAGATGGGACTGGAGGATTCTTAATTTATTATGACGCTTCAGACAGAAGATTGAGATGCGTCTTAATGCAACATGGCAAGGTAGTAGCTTAAGCATCATGTCAGCTTCGTCATCTCAAACCAACTAAACCAAACCAAGCCAAACCAAGTTGAACCAAACCAAATTAAACCAAGTCAAAATTAAACCAAAACAAGGCTAAGAAAGAAAAGTCAAAATACGGGTCAAGCAGTCCAAGGTATCTCAATCACAGACAATTATACAAGTATATGAAGTATGATCATCAGACATACAATAGTAAAGCGTCCCAAACCATTTATACATGGATGATCATGAAGCTAGTCATACCAAAGTAGAGAACTAGCAAGAGTAATAGTCATACATGATAAGCCATAGCTATAGTCTAGAATATGTACATCATATTTTGGCCCATTGGCTAAATGTCAAAATTCAAAAATATAAGCTAAACACGTGCTCGGAGGCTAAACGCCATAAAAGAATAATATACATATCAAGTGGAAGAATAAAACAAGAAATCTACTCAAGTACTCTGGTGCTCCGGATGGTCACCGTCGAGTAGATGGTGCGAAAGATCCTTTGGACTCCTCTATCAGATCTGGCCAAACAAAACCAGTAGTGTCAGACCCCAAATAGCAAGTACCACAAAGGAAGCCAAACTATGGACTAAAACCAGCAATAGCTAACATAACAATGGTTAGAGATACAAATAAGTAGATGTGAATCGAGACTCGTGCACTACCAATACACTTATCCCGAGAATAGAAAGACAATAAGCAAAGCATCATGTGACATAAAGTAATTAACATGTGACATAATATACAATGTAGTCATGTTAAGTAAATGGAAGCTTGAGAATATGTAAAATCAATTGATCATGTAAACATGTGAGCCAGCCGGGTCATGAGAGCATGTTGACTTAGCATAGGGATCACGTAAAGCTTGTGAGATAACTGAACATGTGATCATGTGAGAACCATATAGAACGACAATGATAGGATGACTTAGGAACTATCCCGAAAGTCAAGTTACAACCCGTAAACCAAACAAGGACCGAGATTGTAACCCTTCTCCTGAACAGAACTTAGTTTCTAATTATTGTTTAGCATAAGATCATGTAGAACATGTGAGTACTGAATAGGACGACAAATGATAAGATGACATGGAAGCTATTCCAGAAACCAAGTTACAACCCATAAACCAAACAAGGATCGGGATTGTAACCCTTCTCCTGAACAGAACTTAGCCTCTGATCATTCATCGACAAAGGTAAAGCATGAACAATAATGTACTGAAATAAACATACGGACACTGCCTAGACAAAACTAGACTAGACTGACTCCATCCATCAATCACGACCAAGCAATGAGTGCGACTAGATACTTTAACTAACTAGGGTTATCATAAGCCTAATTACTACAAGATGCAATGAGATGTTCCATCAGTCACAAGCCCTGCAGACTATCCGAGTTATCCTTTCGTAGGTTGAGAGAGTTGTATTAGGTGACTTGATCAATCTAGTCATTATCCTAGTCAGATTTAGTATAAATTCCTGACCGTGGTAATCAAGAATCCATATCTAGACATGATGCAAGACGAGACATCTAGCTTGTGCACGCATACATAAAGAATCTAACCACGGTGTCCAAAAGAGTTATATTAGCAAGAATAAATAGTCGTCGCAACAGCATCTTGATTAAGCATGTCATGTTTAGGTTTACTTGTCATGTAAAGAGTACTTGTCAAGAGTGCGCCTCTACGGGCCACTATCATGTATGCAAGAAAAGACATGTTCAAGAGTACACCATGACGGATCACTATCATGTAAGCAAAGAAGTAAGTATGACATAAGTGCACCACAACGGGTCACTATCATGTAAAGTAAAGAAAAGACATAAATCATGAGTGCACCACAACGGATCACTTATCTAGAATAAGCAGAGAAAAGACGTGTAGCATGAGTGCACCACGATGGGCTACTATCTAGATTAAGCAAAGAAGAGACATAAATCATGAGTGTACCCCGACGGACCACTATCTAAGAATAAAAAAACATGATAATAAGGATCGCATGTAGAAAGAATTAGATAACAGACGTATCATGGCATGAGAGAAGGAATAAATAAAAGTACTACTTTACATAAAACAATAATTGAATCTGTGCTAGTGTTAAGAATATAAGGGGGTATAATTATTCTCTAACTGTAAAAAATCATCAAATCATGTTAAAAAATTTATTACGGTCAAAGAAAACCTCAAAAACGTCAAGTACAAAAAATAAGCCAAAAGATCAAAACTAAGATTTAAATTAACAGCCGCATACGAACTCCAATAAGGTGAACTGAGAAAATTCTAAAGCCAAGACAATGTCTACAAGCTTCGTGTCCGAGTGTTTTTTAAGACTAACAGCTGAATAGCTCAAGTGGACAAACAGTCAGAATAGTCATTCGTGCTAGGGCCAGCCAACACGGGCCAAGGTGGCACCATGGCCAAGAAGGGTGCCAAGGTCAGAATGGCGCCTATGCGCACATGGGCACCCAGGGCCAGAAGGGGTCAGAGACAACATGCGTCCAAGGGTAGCATGTGCCCATAAACAGGCATGCGTCCAAGGAAGCATGGGCCCGAAACTATGCGCCTATGGGCTTGCGCCTACGGCTATGCGTATCATGGAGAGTCATGTATTTAGAGAAAGCATGCACCCAGGGCTGCATAAGCCCAAGTGAGCATGCGCCCACATGCATGCGCCTACAAGATGGAGATATGGTGCACTTGGAAAGAAGCCAGGAGACTATCTTCCATGGCTAAGTGGGCGCATATAAAGGCTATGCGCCCAAGAAGGGAAAAGGAAACTGGGTGCACTTGGCCGCATATAAAGGGCTATGCGTCTAAGCAAGGGAGGCTTTGGGCGCATATCAAGAGCTATGCCCCCAAGTAGGAGGAAGCAAGGTGCATTTAGGCGCATAAAAAGGGCTATGTGCCCAAAGAAAGACTGTTGTGGACGCATAAAAAGAACTATGCGCCTAGCACTGTTCTTCTTCTCCAGACCGAGAGCATGTGTTTATGGAACCCATGAACTTCTAATGTTCACAAATTACTCAAAACAATTCGAAATTCGGATTTCCAAAGGTCTAAATTGGGTAGAATAAAATTCTCTACAACATGGAACAATCAAAACTTGAAAATAATGAAGTTTGATAGATCAAAACCCAAGAAAATCAAAATTTGAGTAAACTTAGATCTATAAGAAATTATCCACCAAAATAAAAAATGCTAAGTACTAAAGAGACTTATAATCATGTAAGAAAGAGTTTAGAACAAACAAAATAACATTTGTCCAATATTTTGCAAGATGTACTTGCCTTAGGTTGGAGGAGAAAATGAAAATGAAGAAGATGAAGAGAATCAAATAATGGAGGAGAGAGAGAAAAGTTTGGGTTTTATACAAAACCATCTCATCTCAAACCAACTAAACCAAACTAAGCCAAACCAAGTTGAACCAAACCAAATTAAACCAAGTCCAAATTAAACCAAAGCAAGGCTAAGAAAGATAAGTCAAAATATGGGTCATCTGACAAAGGCCAGAATTCTGTATACGTACACTGAAAATGCGTATAACAGAAAATAAGAGTAACAGGCATACCGTCGGCATACAATGGTACACTGGCGATACGCCGGTCAAGGAGAAAATCTATAAGTTGGGAAAAAATTTAAATGTTCCGAAAACCAATAAAATATAAATTACAGTACAAAAGTACATATCAGTATATAAATACCGATACTGTGAGACAAGTCTCACAAAGAGAGAGATACCTCGGTTTGTCTCTCGTTGTTTAATTTGCCAATAAGTTAAATCTGAACATCAGAGACCAGCTAGACTTCTTCAACCTTTACCAATTCCAGAATAAAAATGGGAGCATATTACCATAGATTTTGTAACTGGAAATTCTCAGCTGGGAGAGATGCTATATGGGTTATAGTTGACCGACTCGCCAAGGTAGCTCATTTTCTCCCTTTCAGGATTGGTCAATCAACAGATCAGCTAGCAGAGATGTACCTCAGGTAGATAGTCAGATTGTATGGAGTGCCAGTCAATATCGTATCCGACAGAGATTCGAAATTTATGTCACACTTTTGGCGGATTCTTCAAGAGAGTTTCGGAACTCGTCTCAAGTTCAGTTCAACTTATCATCTGCAGACAGATGGTCAGTCAGAGCGCACGATTCAAACTCTTGAAGATATGTTACGATCCTGTACACTTGACTTCGGTGGATCGTGGGAAGATCACCTGCATCTAGTAGAGTTCTCCTACAATAACATTTTTTAGGCCAGTATCCAAATGGTACCGTTTGAGGCCTTGTATGATAGAAAGTGCAGATCACCTTTAGCCTGGAATGATGTAGGCGAGAGACAGATGCTTGGTCCAGAGATGATTACGCAAACTATCGAGGTGGTCAGACAAGTCAGAGATCATCTTAGAGTTGTACAAGATCGACAGTGCCATTGGGCCGATTCTTATCGACGTCCTCTTGAGTTTTCTATCAACGACCATGTATTCCTTAGGATATTGCCTACCCGTGGCGTCATTCGATTCGACGTGCAGAAAAAGCTTAGTCCAAGGTATATAGGGTCGTTTGTAACACCCAGTTTTCTAAATAAGGGTAATTTTGAAATTTTCATCTTTTATTAATTATATTTAAATCATGATATGATTCTTGGTGATTTTTAATCATTTAAAACTATTTTAAAATCATGACTTGTGATTTTGATGTGCTTGCTAGCGTAACCCGAGAGACTATCTGACCTAGAGCCCAACCATGGCATTAGGATGATTTATTTTCACTTTTGAGCATGAGAGTATTTTGGTCATTTGGCCTCTTTGAATTATTTGATGATTTATTTAATTGGTGTTTTTGATTTTTGACTTGAGCTAGTTGAGACTTGTAGACTAGCCTAGAAGCTAACCCTAGTTGGTGACCCTAGTCTAACTTAAGTTAACCTACTTTAGTAATTAAAAATTAGTTTTAAGGTAGGAAGGATTAGTTTAAGTGAAATTAGTTCATGACTAGTGACTTAAGTCAATGACTTATGACTTACCAATTTCAAGACTAGTAATTAAGCCATAGGCCCATGACTTAAGCCCAAAACCAATTTAAACCCACCCATGGCAGCCACTATTAGGGTTTTTCCTTGCCTATAAGTAATCCCTTAGGGTGTTCTTGCCTCTTTTGAGTTTGCCCTAATTTTGGAGGAGAGGTATTTTTCCTATTGCTCTAAAATCCTATTTTATTCATTTTAACTCCTTTTTAACCCTAGTCTTTTGCATTAGGATCTAATTTATGTTTATTTACTAATTTTTGGAGGATCACCTCTGTCACTCCCCATTTTCGAAATACGTAAATTTTTGATTTTTCATGTATATGGTATCTGGCACCTGTATCTTTATTGCATATATCCTGTATTTGTAACTGGCCATGGCATGAAACAGTATCTCATCGCGGATTAGTGTGCCACCCCTTGTCCTTGTCTGGTTGTAGGCGTGGTTCACTGTTTCGATGATAGGATTTCTGAACCGTGTTGTGGTTAGGATTTTATTTAATTAATTTAATTAGTTGTATCATGTAGTAATTAACATGTCATTAGTCACATGGTTAAGAACATGCTTAAGCTTAGGGTTTGTTTGAGTCAACCCAACCCCTATATATATTCTCTTCCACATTCTCTCTCCTCATTCACTCTTTTATTTATTTTGCTCAAACAACATTTAGGAAGTACATCTTGCACCAAATAGAGAGATTCTTGCATTTTTCATTTTTTGATTTTTCTTAGATATTATTTGTCTATATTGTTCTTCTCTTCATTCTCTACAAGTTTAGTTCTTGGAGTTTTTGATTTTAATGGCTAGTTTGGTGTAGATCTAAGTTTCTATAACTAGAGTTTTATGGATTTCTATGGTTTTGATCTATCAAACTTGGTTGTTTTCGAAAACTAATGGTCCTATGTTGTAGGGAATTCAATTCTACCCAATTTTGACCTTTGAAAAAGTTAGATTTCGACTTGTTTTGAGGAAGTTATTGCCAAAATAATATTTAGGCATTTTCTATGTCATCTACCCTGGTTTTGGCAGGGACGATGAATAGTGCCGTATGAATAGTGCCGCAGCCGCATAAGATAAATAGTGCCGTATGAATAGTACCGCAGCCACAGAAATGAATAGTACCACAACCGCATGAGATGAATAGTGTCGCAGCCGCACGAGATGAATAGTGCCGCAGGAATGAATAGTGCCACAGCCGCATGGAATGAATAGTGCCACAGCCGCATGGAATGAATAGTGCCGCAGCCGCATGAGATGAATAGTACCGCAGGATAAATAGTGTCGCATGGCTTGAATAGTGCCGCATAGTGCATATTTTGACTTTTTTGGCTGTTTTATGCCCTATTTGACTGATTTGTGGCCAGAATTTCTTCCAACTCTCAACATGAAAGTTGTAGATCTTTGTATTGGCTTCAAGGATCTTCATGTCTCACTTTAACCTGAATTTACATGTGACTTTTATGTCACGAGGGGTCCGTGTGACTTCCTGACTTGACAATGTTTCTGACCTGATTACCTGTATACGTGCTGGTACAGGTTATAAGTGTGTATTGAGATACAATATTAGTATGCACTGCGGTGCCATTTAATGAGTGCACTGAGGTGTGACTCTACATGCTAAGTGATCATTCGTGTTATATGTCAATACATGTGTACCTTCCAGTACAGTTATGGTAATTGGTCAGTAATAGTATCGTGGTATAATGATTGATGTTTGATGCATTACACTAAGCATAGATCTAGATTTGGGTCTTCTTGAGCCGATGTGGATTCATACTTAGGGTACACGTACTATGGTACGACATATAGGAGGATGACCATGTGACCACGACATGTAATTCCATTTTCAAGATAGGGTTAATCTAAGCAACTTAATTTGGTAGATGCATTGGATGGGAATGGAATCCCGAGATCGTGCCATACTAGCCACCCTAGGTCCAGCCCTGGCGTGTCGGGTTGGCCACCACGGATACAGTTTCATCCGCTTATAGTGGATGACTATATTCGACTCCTACGTGTTATGTGTTAAATGTTTTAGCACGGTGGCCTTGCGGGGGACCGGTGCATAATCAAAGTGCTATGTGTATATATATATTATATGGTTTAGCTAGCCCTGCTGGGTTGACACGAACTGAGGATTCCTATATATGCATTACTGGGATAACCCAGGAAAATTATAGAAAGCCGTAGGAATGATTGGCCGCTTGTAAGCTGACTTATTTTGTGATATGTTTTCTTCTGTTAGCAACTGAGGAACATGGACTATCGTGGTGCGTGGTCCAACCCATGTCCTTGTTTGGTTGTTGGGTTGGGCTATTGTGCTGCGATAGGCTATGGACAGAAGTCGTGAATTAGAAGCCCTTCACCTGCCCATGGTTATAGGATATATCTTATCTCGGCACGATATTGGCACCGTTTTTCCTTGTTTGGTTGTAAGGGTGTCGTATTGTCTCGATGATATGGTATAAGCCTATAACTCGTGAATCAGGTCTTATTTTACTTATTGTGTTTTATCTCACTCTTTTGTGCTCCCTTGTGGTACTTGTTATTCGGGGCCTGACCCCGCTGGTTTTGTTTGGCCAGATCTCGTAGTAGCTCCAGAGGATCCAGCTTTCTACCCGAACAATGGTGCACACCAGGAGTATGGGCGCCAGGGACCATGAGTGGGTTTCTTCTTCACTGCTCTGATATCTTCTATTTTGTACTTGGCATTTAGCCGCCGGCACCTGTTTAGCCGACAGTTCTGGACACTAGTTTTCTTTACATAATTATAATTAAATCAGACTGCAGTTGACTATAGTTATGTACTATTGACTCTAGGAACTAGCTCATCATTTTGTATAGCTAGACTCATGAATCATTTTGATGAAGCGTCGGGGACGCCTTACTGCTTTGTCTCATATGATCATTATTTACTGCTTCTTATTTTGATTGATTGAGACATAGATGCTCTGTGGGACCATAGGAGACCTGATTGTAGCATGCACCCCCTTGTCTTTTGACAGCCACGATCGCCGTATACGTTTATATACCTCATACGGTGTAGCTGGCCTAGTCCGTTTCAGTATTCCGGTACTAGGGCGTGATAAGGTTTTATTGGTGGCCCATACAGGTCTGTTTTTTAGACTTGTGGGGTGTTGCGATTATAGGAGTCTCAATCAAAACATGTTCCCCTTGATCTCCTGATTAATTTTCTCTTTCTTCCACCTTGATTGCTAACTTGATTGTCATCCTCGATTCTTTCCCGTCCTATCTTTTGATACCTTGTATCCTTTCCTTTAGGGTCACATCATTCTCGGCTATTGGAGGAGCCGACATGGAAGAGAATCCAGTAGATCAGGAACCAGTTGGAGATCAGCAAGGGATAGCCCCTCTACCTGGACAGATTCCCATCGAGAACGTTACCGAGCATGAGCCAGTTGAGCTACAGAGGCCAGAGGATCCCGTACCTCCAGTGATGCCGGTAGTACCAGTAGCACTAGATGCGCCGGCACTATTGTAGATTATTAGAGGGTTATTGGAGACCCAGCAACGCCAGAAGGCAGCCTAACGGCAACAACAAACCCGACAGCAAGAACAGAATGTGCTACAGAATCAGGAGTTGCAATTAGCCCTTGAGAGAAGTATCAGGATTAATTCAGGAGCGTCCGAAAGGTTTTGTCGACTTAACCCGAGATATTTTGACGGCACGGAGGATGCCATCACAGCGGACGCTTGGCTTCAGGATACAGAGGCCATATTGACCGCAGCAAAGGTTCCAGCAGAAGAGAAGGTTGACCAGGTCAGACTTTTACTTCAGGATCTCGCCCGCGACTGGTGGGCATCAGAAGAGGCTGGAATGAGGCATCCTGTTCCTTGGGATAGCTTCAATACCAGATTCAAGGCCAAGTACTTTGGCATGGTAGCTCGGTATGAGCTTTAGCAAAGATTTATCAGCCTCAAGCAGGCTGGTAGGACGGTGGATGGTTATGCAGCAGAGTTCTGCAGGTTAAGTAGGTTTGCTCAGACGATGGTGGCGACAGAGCCAGAGAGAGCAATGAGGTTCCAGCATGGACTTCACTTAGAGATTTTGTGGCTGGTCGAGGGGCACGACTACCAGACATTCGATGCAATATTGATGGCGGCTCGGAAGCAAGAGCTTACTATTCAAAGGTTATCAGCAAGGACTGGAGGCCAGAAGAGGTCTCATACGCAGAGTGCTGGGGAAGGAGCAGTACCTCCGACGTCAGCACTAGCACCTGGCGTCCGTATTCATGATGCAGCACCAGTCACGATAATTATGACTGTACCAGTTCGACAACAGCAACAGAGGAACCAGCAGCAGCGTCAGGAAGCACCAGTAGGTTGCACTTACTGTGGTAAGGAAGGGCACACTAGGGATGTGTGTCGTTCAGCTAATGGATTATGCTTGAGGTGTGGCAGTCCAGACCATATGATTGCCAATTATCCTATGATGCAGAGGCCAGGAGGGCCAGCTCAACGATTTCCGGCGTTGCCAGCTCCAGAGGTAGCACCGTATCAAGGGCCAGCCACTACACCAAAACGAATGATTTGCGACAATTAGAGTTGTAAAACAACGTCGTATTATAACTATCGTTTCATTTTTGACATACTGAAACTGTTGTTTATGATCAAATTTTGTTGAAAATTTTGGCTCTTTCTCCTTTAAAAACAATTAGCTACCTCATTTTTTCACCAAAACCCGCGCTCCCCTTTCTTAAAAATTTCTCCCTCAAAACTTCTCTTTCTTCTCCATTTTCCATCTCGTTTCTCAAAGCTTCTCCTCTCAGAACCATCGCCCCTGTTGGAACCCGTTGGCCCTTTTCTCGATCACCATCATTATTTCCTTCCTTATTTGCAGCCTCTCTTGCACCCGCACCCTTCTGCAGCTTCACATGGAGGAGGAAGGAAAAGATGGTCCCAACAGGTTGGACTCTGGGACAGGGGGCAGAGGAACGATTTAATCATTTAATATTACCACGCTCGCGGTGATATCACTACTCCCACCACCATTTTTTCACTTCCCCCTCTCTCTTTCTCTCTATCTAAACCCTAACCCTAAATCTCAAAGAATTGTCATGTTGCCAGGTTCGGAGAAGAAGAAAGCCAAGAAGAAGAAATAGAAGAGGAGACCGTCCCTAACCTTATTTTGGTCCTACTTCGACGACGATGAGTTCCCAAAAACAACAGGTTTCTTCTTAGAGTCCTTTCTTTCTAGGTTAGGGTTTTTAATTTGGGGAAATTTATTCATTGATGGTTTACTTTTTTTTTCCTTTGGTATAAAGATGGCTCACTATACTCATTTATGCTTTACCAATTTTTCTTTGCGATTTTAACTTCGAATCAAATAGTAATGTCAATTATAACTAGGTAATAATGATATACGCAGTTGACTGCATACTTAAGCTTCCCTTGCTATATAATTGATAAGACATACAACTCTGCAGCAAACTGATTCCCTTAGCTTTGCTTCTAGAATTTATTTGTTCTTGACTCTTATTATCACATGCATGTTAATTGTTGGGTACTAAAATTGTAGTTTAATGTTGTTGCTTTTGGGTTTCTTTTATGAATTTGATATTGTTACAAGATCATTTTCCTCTCAATATGGGTGTGATCTATTGGATGTTAATGGTATTGAGTGGAACTTGTCACATGTTATGATTATGTTAGTATATCATGCTTAAAGTTTATTTGTGCTAATACTAGAAAATCTACTTGTGGCTAATGACAAGGTTGGTCAAGAATTTTGCTGCTAAAAGGGTTTCTTTAGTTCAGTAGCATACTGCTTAATATTATTATCATGTGTAAGAATGATAAAGAGATATAGACACAAATTGGTTAGGTTCCTTGACTAGAAAGAACACAGACTAACTAACAAGAAAGAAAGAAAAAAGGACTCACAGTTGTGGACTGAATTATTAATGATCCTTTAGTAGCCAAACCAAAACGAACTTTAGCATCAATATAGAAAACTGAAAGGCATGACAACACCATACAATAATTTAATTTAACTATGTAGTAGTATTATTAGTTATAGTATCATTCAGTAGCAAGCACTGGAAAAAACAGAGTAATACTCTTAAAACAACAATGCCATAAAACATATAACTAAGACCTATGGGTACCATAAATCCCCATTTCTGCAGGAAGTACATATTGGCTTGAGGGATCAACTAACAAACAAAGGGGTATATTTTGAACATGGAAGTGGGGGTAGGGGCTTTCTTGACCATTTGATTTGGTGAGGTTGATTGATTGGGGGGACTGAACTGAAAGCCAACTAGAGCCAGATTGTCTTTGTGTTATGTACTAAAACCAGATTATTAAATCGATATAGTGTACCTATGTATCTGCAAGCAAGGAGATTAATAACTAGATGTATACTTTCTTGTCAAATAAGGTTAAAATTGTTTCATCTGCGCTGTAGATTAGGTGGTAGGACTGCCACTTATTTGTATTGATCATCCTAACTCTATAGACATTGCACAAGCCCTTTGCTTCTGAAATTCTAAAACTAGAAATCACATCGACTCTGAAATTCTGTTCTGTACATGTGTTGTGTCAGGCACGTATCGGACACAACATTGAATCTCAGAGTATGTGCTTCCTAGGTCTTTTGAGATGCATAAAGTATGGACATAGCATGGATGCTCCAAAAATAGTAGGACACATCAAAATCAATGTTGTGTCCATGTCGTGTTATATTCGTGTTTGTTTAACATAGGGACAACCTGAAACCTAGTTTCATTTTCTCAAGAGAATATAGCATACAATAACATTCTAAAACATAAACATCACTATCGCAAATACTATTATCACCTTTGTCCCTGTCCTATGGAGCTCTATTACATAATATATTTCTCTATTCTTCTCTATTTAGTGTCAAGGAAAAACATAACCATGAATGCTTTACGAATTGATTTCTTAATATGTGTATTTCAAATATATACCAATGGGTTAGAAAACAAACAACAATAACTCCTTTTGAGATAAGAGACTGATGATTGTGCTCCACCTTTGCTTTATTTTTATGTAAGATTAAGAGAAGGGGTTCTTGCTTCTTTTACCTTCAACAATTTTTTGATAGAAGGCAGTTATGGACATTACTTGAAACTTTTATGTTATGCCTTCACAAATTTAAGATAGAACTATTAGTCCGATCCTACTTGTAAAAAAGATAATATTTCCATTTGGCACTTGTTTAAGAACATAATATCTGATTTCTTATCCAGTTATGGACATTACTTGAAACTTTTTATAGAAGGCAGTTTATTTGTGCAATATATGTGAAAACATAGGATTTGGCTAATTTATCTGATTTCTTATCCAGTTTCAAATTACACCCCTTTGTCAAAGTGTATATGGCTAATTGGATATACAAAGTCGGCGTTACTACCAAAGTCCATAAATTGAATGTTGGTACTTGATACTAATGCTCATAGTCAGTTTATTTTCCTCTCTTGATTATTTATTTTCTTTTATGGTACTTTGGGCAGTGAAATTATTTTAGTTCTACTTAGTTAAGAGTAGGGTTTAGTTATAGGAATCAGTTTGAAACATGGGTTGAGAGTTTTTGCAAAGTTGGAGGTAAGTTATAGCCTTATAGTTATTAAACAGATGACATTTTAACAAACATGATGCAATATTAAGGTCTTCAAGGACAATCCATGCATGAATATTTCCTATTATGCTAGTCATCATTGTACAGTCAATTAAAATGGAAGATTAGAGTAATATGAAGTATATGAACCAATATTTGGATTTGCCTGGGTAACTGGAATTCAAAACCTCAATCGTGTACTTTATTGTAATAATCTCAATCTACAGGAATGCAGACAACCTGATTGGACCTTTGTTGTCATGGAATCATTTAGTATCTTGACTTTAGCCATACACGCGGTTTGGCAAAATCATTGGTCCTCCAATGGCTCATTTTTAGTTTTTTTTGCATATATGTTCTAGCATAGGGTTTACCTCTTAAGTTTCGATGTGCTACTGACAAAAATGTGAAAATTAGCTCCATATATAACCTAGAGGATAGGATATAAAATGTGAAAAATTAGTTTTACTCTCAAGTTCAACTTACTCAAGTACTGTCTTCATTGTTGCGATACATATGTATTCTTTAATTGGATGACCTCAGTTCTTAGGCTAAGGTTATTAGACATAATAATTGTAAATATGTTTAGACGAGTCATCTGTTTGGAGTGATTTTAATAGCCTATCAAACTAGCAAAGAACCAAAGGATGGGAAACATATTTAATTTGTATTAAATATTTCAACTGAACAATAAAATGTGAAATGGAAAAAATGTAAGTTCTTTCTTGTATGGTTAAAATATGAGATAAATTTGATTGAGGAAACAATGTTTCTTTTTTATTGCCAACATTTATTACGTCTCTTTAAACACAGAAGTGAAGGATTTACTACTTGAATGTGAATTTGATAATGCAGTAAAATTTTACATATGCATCACATGAATTGTTAGAGATATTTGGGTATAAAAGCAAATATATTGGTTGTAGAATATTGCTGGACTGAACATCTTGTAATATTTATCTAGTCATTCATTTGATTAATGTCCTATACCAATCAATTTATTCATCACAAAATTCTTGGAGATATTTGAGTATACCAATCAATAATTAATAATTGTTATATATGTTGGACTGAACATCAGTTTATGCATCACATGAATTCTTGGAGATATTTGAGTATACCAATCAATTATTGTTATATATGTTGCTAACGTGCTATGTAGCACCTGGTGCCTTGTTCTTGTAAACCCAGTCATTCATTTGATTAATTCCCTATAATTATCTTGTTCATGTTCTTGGTAGAATAATTCAATCTGGAAAAATGATATGGAGAATATGACTTTGGAAACAATTTTTCCAGTCTCTATTCCAAAAACCAATGGTGTATGGAATTGGATCTTGTGTAAGCTTGGCTTGGATAGAAGCTGATGTCAAATCGAAGAAATTATATTTGGACTCATTTTCTTCACCATGGCATTTTTTGAAAGTAGTAGTCAGTCACATACTTGTTATAAACAGGAGGTAATGCAAGTTCTCTACCTCTTCCTCTATATTAATAATATTTGATGCCTATTTGTTTCTAGTACCAGATGGCTGAAAATGGATTTGATATAACCGGCCATATCGGTTGAAACTCAAATTCTCAAACTGATGTCCATCCATGACTCTTTTGTTTCCTAAAAGTGGAAAAAAAGTGACACTGAGCAGGGCACTTACTAGTTTCTAGACTTAACAAAGTAGTCAAATAAGGTGCAAAAATGAATTGTTCTGTTACTGGAGTTGCATTTGCTCAGGAACAGACATTTTTCGAAAGTACATAGTATTTTTGTTAGCATCAATGCAAAAATCTTTCCATGATGATGGACTAAATGGCTTCTTTATGGAGAAGCACTTTTCTGTTGCAAATTTAAATGGCCATAGAGAAAATATTGTAGAGGTTAGCTCTCTCTCATTCTTACTGCTCTTTTGATTCATTATCTTATGATTAACTATTAACACTTGCAAGTTATTTCCACATACAAACATCGACTTCATTTCAAAACAACTGCATGCTGTGCATTATGTAACATATTTGGCTCACTCTATGGGCTATATGCAGCAAAATATCAGCATGGATCAGTTATTGCAGAACCTTAATGACAATGTAAAGAACCTGAGCTTTCCTACTGCAAGTGTTTGCCCGTCGATCCTGACTGGAAATCACCATGGGACTCGAATCTCGTACGCTTTGCTGGTGAATCACCATGGAACTCGAATCTTGTGACTAATTGCCCAGAAGCCAAAAAAGAAGCAATGATGAGATACAAATGACTTCTTTGGCCAAAATATTCAGTTCAGTTTGTGACGTTTTGAAATTCTTTTTTTTTGTGTTGTAATTGAGAATTGAGATTGTAAGCTAGTAATGATATTTTTTTATCATGAGAACTAAGCCATTATAAGCTAACAACATTGGGGTTACTTTTTGCTTCTTGATGGAATTTTGCTATGTAAACTCGATAAATTTATTAGTTAATACAATTTTGAATCAGTTTATTTTGTTATTGATGTTTATATGAAATTCTATTTTCATATGTATTTCAATTTTATATAGAGGATGAACAAATTTAAATAGATTTAATACAGATGAATTGAGATTTTTTTGAATTCTATTTCCAGAAAAAATGACAGAAGTTAAGTGTTAAAAAAATAGGGGCTGACCAATTTACAGGTTATTTGACAGTTTTAGTCCATCGTTTTTATTTGATAGATAATAACTGTCATTTTATTTAGCTAAAGAACGACAGTCCAAAACTGTCATTTATATTTTGGGACGCGCTATTAACGACGGATGCTCTGACGGATCAAAACTATCGTTTAACATGATTTACGACGGTTTTGGTCTGTCAAAAAATGCATGTTTTGGCGTAGTGAGCACTAGCAGTGAGGCCACTAACCCAGCGCCCATTACTGACGCAAGCTCAGATGTACCGACAAGCGCAACATCAGGTTGGACAGCAGGGCCAGGGAAGGCAGGGACAAATGCAAGAAGAATTTGGAGTATTAGAGCAGAGGTTGGCTGAAGGCGGTCAGATTTTGGGTAAGTTTTGAGTATTATTTATTATAATTCCTTGAGTTTTATATTCGAAGAGTGAAGGCGACTTTCTCATCTCACTCATCTGCTCTCGTATCATGTGATACGTGATATTCATCATGTGTCTTGATTACGAGAGTACGTCCCGGGCAGAGTCTCGTTCTTGATTTAGTCATTGCTATCGACTTATCACAAGCATTGACCCTTGTCCACTTTGGGTGTCAGTGTAGGACCTCAAGGACGAATTCCTACCTGACTTGAGAGGCATATTTTATTCGTATGTCTCCGATCATTTCCTTCTAGGGTATGATTATTGTTTGTGCTCTTACTTAATTATTCTTGCTTTCTTAAACTGTTCATGTGCCATGTGTTGTTTGATAATTGTGCTTGCTATATGTCATGGGTGTATTTCGTAATCTGAGAGCGCGCTCGACTAGCCTTATCGAAATTCCGAGGACGGAATTTTTCTAAGGAGGGTAGAGATGTCACTCCTCATTCTCGAAATACGTAAATTTTTGATTTTTTATGTATATGGTATCTGGCACCTGTATCATTATTGCATATATCCTGTATTTGTAACTGGCCATGGCATGGAAAAGTATCTCGTTGCGGATTAGTGTGCCACCCCTTGTCCTTGTCTGGTTGTAGGCGTGCTTCACTGTTTCGATGATAGGATTTTTGAATCGTGTTGTGGTTAGAATTTTATTTAATTAATTTAATTAGTTGTATCATGTAGCAATTAACATGTCATTAGTCACATGGTTAAGAGCATACTTAAGCTTAGGGTTTCTTTGAGTCAACCCAACCCCTATATATATTCTCTTCCACATTCTCTCTCCTTATTCACTCTTCATTTATTTTGCTCAAACAACATTTAGGCAAGTACATCTTGCACCAAATGGAGAGCTTCTTGTATTTTTTATTTCTTGATTTTTTTAGATATTATTTGTCTATATTGTTCTTCCCTTCATTCTCTACAAGTTTAGTTCTTAGAGTTTTTGATTTTAATGGCTAGTTTGGTGTAGATCTAAGTTTATATAACTAGATTTTTATAGATTTCTATGGTTTTGATCTATCAAACTTGGTTGTTTTCGAAAACTAATGGTCCTATGTTGTAGGAAATTCAATTCTACCCAATTTTGACCTTTGAAAAGTTAGATTTTGACTTCTTTTGAGGAAGTTATGGCCAAAATAATATTTGGACATTTTTATGTCATCTACCCTGGTTTTGGCAGGGACGATGAATAGTGCCGTATGAATAGTGCTGCAGCCGCATGAGATGAATAGTACCGTATGAATAGTACCGCAGCCACAGAAATGAATAGTGCCGCAACCGCATTAGATGAATAGTGCCGCAGCCGCACGAGATGAATAGTACCGCAGGAATGAATAGTACCGCAGCCGCATGGAATGAATAGTGCCGTAGCCGCATGGAATGAATAGTGCCACAGTCGCATCAGATGAATAGTACCGTAGGATGAATAGTGCGCATGGCTTGAATAGTGCCACATGGCTTGAATAGTGTCGCATAGTGCCTATTTTGGCTGTTTTTGGCTGTTTTATGCCCTTTTTTTACTGATTTATGGCCAGAATTTCTTCCAACTCCCAACATGAAAGTTGTAGATCTTTGTATTGGCTTCAAGGATCTTCATGTCTCACTTTAACCTGAATTCACATGTGACTTTTATGTCACGAGGGGTCCGTGTGACTTCATAACTTGACCATGTTCCTGACCTGATTACCTGTATATGTGCTGGTACAGGTTCTAAGTGTGTATTGAGATACAATATTAGTATGCACTGCGGTACCATTTAATGAGTACACTGAGGTGTGACTCTACATGCTAAGTGATCATTCGTGTTTTATGTCAATACATGTGTACCTTCCAGTACAGTCATGGTAATTGGTCAGTAATAGTATCGTGGTATAATGATTGATGTTTGATGCATTACACTAAGCATGGATCTAGATTTGGGACTCCTTGAGCCGATGTAGATTCATACTTAGGATACACCTACTATGGTACGACATATAGGAGGATGACCATGTGACCACGACATGTAATTCCATTATCAAGATAGGGTTAATCTAAGTAACTTAATTTGGTAGATGCATTGGATGGGAACGAAATCTCGAGATCGTGCCATACTAGCCACCCTAGGTCCATGTTTTCCATAAATAAATTCCTTTATTTATTGTGTATCTGGGAAAATTACAACTGTGGGAATCTGATCTAGAAGACGATCACTTTATCCCTTGGACTATGCGAAGAAGAAAAGCTCTCAAAATTTTGACAGTAGATAACTATGTATCCGTACCATGAATGAGAAAAAAAGAACTCTATTTATAGAGTTAAAAATAAAACTGAAAAGATAACTGTCTTCACAGCCTGTGCTTAGTTGAAAATCACGCAGGATTTAACATACGCAAGGTTGTGAGAAGTTACTGGACGTGGCCTGTAACTGTTGGACACATGGCAATCATGCATGAGTCGTGTGCAAGTTACAGGACACGCAGGCGAGAGATCAGTGGCATGGCTGCCACGTACTCCAATTTGATGAAATCCACGCAGACTTGTTGAAGACGAAATCCACGCAGACTCAGGGTAGAAAGCTTCAAAATCCACGCAAACTTGGGGCAAGAAGCTTCAGAATCTACGAAGACTTTGATGAAGAAAACTTCAGAATCCACGCAGACTTGGGGTAGAAAGCTTCAAAATCCACGCAAACTTGGGGCAAGAAGCTTCAGAATCTACGCAGACTTTGATGAAGAAAACTTCAGAATCCACGCAGACTTGAGGAAGAAAACTTCAGAATACACGCAGATTTGGGATAGAACTGCCAGCTGTCTTGATTCAGCGTGCTTCGATTGACACAAAATCTCTGGTAGTGATTGCTTTTGTCAGTCACATTAAATGACAAAAAGCTCTTTTGGTACGCCAACTTGACAAAGGTTGAGTCTTGCTGAAGAAGATTTCGAAAATCACGCAATAGACGGCTGTGATCTCTCGAATTCTGTGCATACGTGGCATACGAAGAGACATTCTTCGACTGTTGTGCTGTCAGTCATAATTACTCTCTGAGAAATGATGAGCTGTATCCCCAGCGTGATTTTTAAATATTGTCTGGATCAACTGAGCGTGACTTTTGACTCTGTCCTGATCAACTCAGCGTGACTGTCATTTTTAAAGGCCTACAAGACCCCCTTCAAAGTTTTCGAAAAATTGAAAAGACTTCAAAATTTTCGAAATACTTTGAAAATAAGATGATAAAATGAAATCAGTCACGCTGTGATGACTTTTAAATTTTTCGGAAGTCGGAAAGACTTCGAAGTTCTTTGAGAATATCCAAATGAACTTATTAAATGTCATGATGACTTTTCATTTTCCGAGACTGATTATATCCAGTTTATGGTGGAATATGAACCGCCGGCGAGCTCTGTTATATAAACAGGGAGATGATTCATTTAATCTTTATCTTATGTCAACATGACACCAAAAGAGAAAGCTGAGGAAGAAGCACGCAAGTTGGGCTTTTGTTCCCATGGTGACCCCACTTTTGGGGGTGAAGAGCCAGAGCCCCTTGTCTTCGAACTCAAAGATGATCCCTTGCAACTAGCCAAGAATTTCTTGAGCTATTTTGGCTTGGATGGCTCGTCCTCTTCTGGTGGGTGCAGCCTCATAGAGCAGCGTAAAGTGTTTAAGGCTCTGTTGCACCGTCTGGGAGTTAGGAGCGTAGAAGAACTAGGCATTAAGCTCAGTCGCTCTGGAAAATAGAGCGTGTCTTTTGTGCTTTTGTTGCACTCTTTTTATTTTGTCTTTTGTAAGGCCATCAGTGCCTGTCTTGAAGAATGAAGTACAACTTCTGTGTTTAATCTGCGTGCATTAATGAAGAATATTAATTAGCACCCTTTGACTGTTTTTAATGCTGTGCTGTCTTCCAAAGTACACGTGACACTCATTCTACGGTTTACGAGCGCTATTTATGCGGATCTTTTCCAAGAATAGACTTGTACTTTGCCCTTTAAATAGATAGAAGAGTTTCACAGATACTCATCTCCCATTCCTCTTCTCCTTCTCTGAAAATGAAATTTTTGAGAGATTTCACTCTCAAACAGGAAAGCAATGCTTTCTAATGTTCAACTTCTGCGCACTGTATCAAACATGAGTTTGCCAATCCTTAGCACCAAACTTGAAGGTAAGTCAATGTAATACGTGTACTATTTTTACTGTTTGAAGATAAGCTTTCTGTTTCTGATTTGAACAATACACGCCTGTCTCTGTTTGATAAATGCACATTGAATGATTTCTGTTGATACTTTCTGCAGAAACTTGGCTGAAAATTTTCTTCAGAACTGGCATTGGGGATGTGGATGCTGTGGAGAATATCCTGCTGACATCTACATCAGGGAGCTCATACGCTTTTGACGCGTAAATCAGACAACTCAGAACTCTTCGTAGGATAGAAGGGTCTTCCTCAGATGGTAGGAAGAGCCTTTATACACGAGAGTTGGATGGTGGAGTCAACTCTACCCCGAGAAATCGGGTAGTAGAGTTCCTTTCACGGGAGAACTAGGAATTGCATCCCAAGGTTTGGATACATTCCTGTCTTCCTTGAGAGGTTACCCCCAATCCACCAGTTGTATTGGCAGCACCACGACTTCGGGCTGCCATCCTCTGTGGTTCTCCTCTCGTCTGAGAGAGAAGACCAGAGTTTGATTCCTGCTGATCTGGTCGTGACTGGGACCCAGACAGTCAGGAATTGCCACCAACAACGAACCTGACGGAGAAGGTCCGACGGAGAAGATCCAAAGAAGAAGATAGATCTCTATTAGGTTATTGTTGTGGTGTAGAATGAAAATCCAAGATTTGTAATAGATTTCCATTATGATTTGTAAGAAAGTCTAAGAAAATGTAATAGACTTTTTGTGGTGAAAATGAGAATGGAAATGATAATTCTTCTATGCTCAAAGATTTGTATTTGTGGATGAATTGTGGACATGATAGATAATGAAATCTTCTTTTCTGTTTTAGAGTATATGATATTATCAGAGGTATTATGGACGTGATAATATGTAGGAACTCAAAAGAAAATAGATTAATTTCTATGCAGAGGTCAAAAATGACAAATGAACAAGTAGATTCAAAATTGATTCAGAGGTTATGAAAACATGATCAATAACGAATCCCCACTTTAATAAATTGATAGAAGATCATGAACGGACGAATAAATGAATGGATGAATCGTTGGATGAACGTAATTAATGGATGGATGAACCGTCGAATGAACGTGACGTTTCATTATTTGTAGAACTTCTGCCTATAAATATAGCAGAAATTTAACAAGAACGAACACTTCTTCTTTCGAACATAAAAATGTCGTCTGAAGAAGCATTCAAGAAAACTGGAATTGCCTCAAAAGTTCAGAAAGGCACTGAAGAACACCCTGCTGATCCAGTTCAATCGAAGAAGACGGAAGCAGGCGAAGGTTCGTCTGTACCCAAGCCACCAAGGGACATTCTGGATTTCCTGCTCGAACCAGGAAAGACTGAAGAAGAAGAAGCCATGAGGATGGCCGTTTGCAAGTTCCTCGTGGGTTCTAGCAAGGAGGTTCTCGACTCTTTTGCTGATCACATCTTCGAGAAGGACGGTAGTGGCCCACATCCAAATGTAGAAAAGGATGATAGTGATCTTCTTTAATATCATGTATCATCATTCATGATAAAAATAAAATAAAAATTTTATTTCTAAACATGAAACTGTCTGATGATTACAAGCATTTACATTTATACATAGTACTTTTTAAGGAATTTGCCATTAATAGGCATCAAAACTTTTCGACCATCCAATTCTGAGAGTTGATAAGCTCCATTTGAGAAAACTTTGCTCACAATATAGGGTCCTTCCCACTTTGCGTCAAATTTGCCCTTGCTCATATGAGTCATAGTCATAGGACGTCTGACAGTTAGAACAAGTTCTCCTTTTTGATACGCCCGAATTCTGACTTTCTTATTAAAAGCTCTAGAAATTCTAGCTTGATAGAATTCAATATTCTGTTGAGCAGATAATCACTTTTCATCCAGAGCTTCTAATTCTTGAAGTCGAAGACGATCATTATTTTCTGCAGTGAGTTCATTAGCGATTGCTATCCTTAAAGAAGGAATTTGAATCTCTAATGGAAGAACGGCTTCGCAACCATACACCAGAGAGAAGGGTATACATTTAGTAGCATTACGAACTGTAGTGCGATAAGCCCACAAACATTCACCGAGCTTTTCACTCCAATTACGTTTGTTAGTAGAGACAAACTTCTTTAGGAGTTTGATGATGGTCTTGTTGAAAGCTTCTGCTAATCCGTTAGCTGCCGGATTATATGCGGTAGAAGCCATATTGTTGATCCGGTGATCGTCACAGAATCGAGTAAACTTCTGACTGACGAACTGTGGTCCGTTATCATGAATAATGCGTCGAGGAACACCAAATCTGTAGATGACGTGGTGCTTAATAAAGCAAATGATATTGGACGTCTTAACTTCAGATAAAGGAATGGCTTCGGTCCATTTGGAGAAGTAATCGGTTATTGCAAGAATAAACCGATGACCCTTGGATGACGGCGGATTGATCGGACCAATAATGTCCATATCCCAAGCTTCAAAGGGCCATGATGCTGCCGTCGGATGTAGAAATTTTGAAGATTCATGAATAAAATCTGCATGGATTTGACAGGCTTTACACTTCTTTGCGTCTTCGATGGCATCTGATACCATAGTAGGCCAATAATAACCCATACGTCGAATACGGTCTTGAAGTTTTGGTCCAGGCTGATGTGCACCACAAATTCCATCATGTGCTTCGCGAATGATTTATTGAGCCTCGTCTGTGGGATCGTTGAGCACCTCTAGAGGGGGGGGTGAATAGAGTGCGTGTGTGCAGCGGAAATATAATCACCAATTAAAAAATTAAACTATGGCAGATATGTAAGAGATAGTAAATAAAGATAGGAGAATCAAACTCAGTAACACAGCGATGTATACTGGTATCCCTCTGAGAGGACTAATCCAGTCTCGAGTACTCTTGCTCGATGTTAATCCACTATGGCACAAGCTTTAACTGAGAGCTTGCAATCTCTTACAACACCGTGCTTGGTGACAAGCACACGACCGGCTTCACAACACCGTGCTTGGTGGCGAGCGCACGACCAGCTCCACAACAGAAAAGTTGTTGAAACTTGAACGACCTCTTACAACTCTTGAGTAACCAAAAGACTCTAAATCAACTCTGATAGTACTGGCTTTTGGCTAAGAGATGTGTAGGTGAGATTTGAAAATCTTAGATCGTTTAGAAAACACTTGAATAGTAGAGAAGAGAAGATGAAGAATGAATTGATGATTTGAAGTGAAAAGTTCTTCTCTATTTATAGGTGTTTTCACCAACCGAACTCGGGCAGAACTCGGGCAGAGTTCGGGTGCAAATATCTCGCAAAATAGACGTTGCTCACAGATTTGGAGGCAACTGAAGTTTGAATACAAACTGACCGAACTCGGTCAGAGTTTGGACCGAACTCGGGCCGAACTCGGCTAGGAGTTCTGTCAGGAGATATTTTAAAAATCTTTTGTAAAAACAGTTTTCAAACTGGTTTTTGGTTATTTGTAAAATCATTTGAAAAGAATATTTTCGAAATATGTTTTTGAAATATTTGTAACCAAAAATAGGAAAGGGTAAAAATAGGATTCTAGAAAGGAGGACAATTTTAACCCTAAGCCAGTATGACCATAATTGATTTCACAAAGTAATTCCTAGACTCAATAAAATGTAAAATACAGAATAAAAGTAGAAAAGAGTCTTCAGAAGATTTTGATGACTTTGACGCTTTAATTTATGCAGTACATCGTCCGTTGAATATGATTTCATGCATCCTGAAATAGTTAGCAGCTGTATTGACTAAAGTATATGTTGATTATCGAAATCGGGTGTGACCGTGGAATGGGCCAACAATCTCCCCCATTTTGATAATTGACAAACTTGAGTCTATACCAAAATATATTTATATCAAATAGAACAAAATAACAAAAATACCTGAAAAATTGAATTGAATTGTTTTTGTTCGTTTGGTATACTCTTTTTCTCCCCCTTTGTCAAGTAGTAAAATGAATAGGCTCCCCCGTAAATCATGAAGCCAACAATAGAATAGACACGACAAAGTGAAGTAATAAAAAAGAAGTAATCACAGCTGGAATAAAATGAACTATAATAAACTGAAATATCATAGAGGTTCCACTAATGATCCAAAAAGTACAACTGATAAAGTCTAACTGAAACAGTTTAGACATGAAATAAAAATAAAACTACTACATAAACTGCATCAACTAAATCAAAACTAAATCCACTATCCCATGGCTGAATCCATATCACAACGCTGGGTCGTCCGCACCGGGAGGATCATGAGGGAAATAGGCAGTGGTCGGATCGAAATACTGAAAAGTGACCTCATCAGTAAAACGAGGACCAGGGAAAGCCGGGTGAGGAAGGATAGTGAGTGGACGGACTGGATCCTGAACCAGGCTGTAGTGGAGATCGGCAATACTGTTTCTCAGCACCTGGACCTGAGAAATGTGCCGGAACTCGGAGTCCTGATAACGTTGCGTGGAAACGGCAACGAAATCATCAAATCGCTGGTAGAATGCCTGATCAAGTCCTGGGGCAGGAGCCGGAGCAGGATGAGCATCAGCTGGAGGGGCCTCAGCATCAGCAGCTGGGACAGCAGGAGCAGCACCAGGAGGTTGAGGAAACCGACGAGAGTGGGTCAACTCAACAGGTGGAGAAGAAATGGCACACGTTTCAAGATCAATCTCAAAACGTCAAAAAATACTAGCAAGGTGCATAGGAAAGACTAAGTTCCTACCTGCATTCTTGCAGCTGAGCATCCAAGACATCATGGTTTTTGGAACGGAGAAAGGAATTCCAAAATGAATATGATAAAGAGCAGAAAGTTCCAAAAATGTAACTTCATCGGTAGAGCCTTTCTTCGGAAGAAGGGCCGAGAAAATCATACGATGAAGCTCGTAAAAAGTTTGGTTTAGATGTCTAGAAAAGATTCTCCGGGGAGGAGGAGTAGGGTGACAAATCAATTCCCTAAAGGAAGCTAAAGTGACATCGGCAGGGAATTGAACATGGTGGATGTCAACAAGTGCATCACCAAGATCAGGAATGTGAAAATATTTACTGATATCGGTGGCGCTAAATTCTAGTTCCTGTCCAGCAATACAGGAATAGAAATTCCCGTTTTGTTTTACTTGTAAATTGCAGTAAAACATACGGACTGCATTGTCGTAAATGCTATCTTGGACCTCGAAAAAGTCACGGAATCCAAGTTGATCAAAAACAGGAGCATATTCAAAGAAGGTTGTAAAATTGACGAAGGCTCCAGCACAAATACGACGAAGAGAGAAAGAATCAAACCAGAGATCGGAGAAGTGTTTGTCGGGAAACAAAGTGCTATCATATTCCTCGGGATCTCTAGGTTTGGCTGGACTGAAGAGACTTGCCGGAGTGTAGTCGGATGAGGAGGAAGCACCTTGAGAAGAATTTCCTCGTTGACGTTTCGGAGCCATGAGGAAGAAGATCGCCCACTTGAACTTGTCGATTCCTTGCAAAGAAGGAGGAGAAAGGATTTCTAGTAGGAGATGGAAGTATTCCACGTTTTGGTGTGGAGAAAAAGTGGAAGAAAGGATGAAATAAATAGGTGCTAGGGCCGGCTGTTTGGTTCTGGAACCATCACAGCGCCGACCGAACTCGGTCCGAATTCGGTCCGAACTCGGTCAGAGTTCGGGCCGAGTTCGGCCACTTGCATTCCCGAGACAGTCAAAGCAGTCAGGTAAATAAAGACTGTAAAAAGTAACATTTGACTGGTTTATTAAATAACTGCTATTATTTTCGGGTTAACTATAGGGGTTGTCCCAGCTAACGGTGGTTCACCGGGGAACTCTTAAGTACCGCTTCGCTTCGACCGTAGCCGTGGTGACAGACATACCCTTTGTAAGTTTGTCCCCAAAAATAATTTTTATTAAATAATAAATTGTCAAGTTATAAATGCAGTTTTAATTACCATATGTTTTAAGAATCCGAGAATTCAAGAATGCCGAGCTCACGTCTCAAGATGTTAAAACGGTCTTCAGCCAATGGTTTAGTAAAAATATCAGCTAGTTGATGTTCAGTATCAATAAATTCTAAGCAAATATCCCCGTGTTGTTGATGATCACGTAAAAAATGATGTCTAACTTCTATGTGCTTTGTGCGTGAATGACAGATAGGGTTCTTAGTCAAATTAATTGCACTAGTGTTATCACAATAAATAGGAACATTTGTATAGTGCAGATTGTAGTCCTCTAAGGTTTGCTTCATCCACAAAATTTGAGCACAACAACGTCCTGCAGTGATATACTCAGCCTCAGTTGTTGATAATGCTACTAAATTTTGTTTCTTGCTAAACCAAGAGACTAAGGCCTTTCCTAAGAAATGACATGTGCCACTGGTACTTTTACGGTCCACTTTGCATCCAGTAAAATCCGCATCCGAGTAACCTATAAGGTCAAAGAATTTGGTTTTGGGATACCATAAGCCAACTGTAGAAGTTCCTTTAAGGTATCGAAAGATACGCTTAACGGCACTAAGATGTGATTCCTTAGGGTTTGCCTGATATCGTGCACATATGCAAACACTAAACATAATATCAGGGCGACTAGCAGTTAAATATAATAAACTACCAATCATACCTCGATACTTACGCTGATCAACAGGTTTGCCACTTTCATCAGCATCAAGCTTTGTAGATGTAGCCATAGGAGTTCCAATTGGCTTTACATTTTCGAAGTCGTACTTCTTCAGTATGTCCTTCGTGTACTTGGCTTGGTTGATGAATGTTCCGTTCGAGTGTTGTTTGATTTGCAATCCTAGGAAGAAGTTCAGCTCTCCCATCATGCTCATCTCAAATTCACTCTGCATACACTTGGCAAATTCTTGACAGAGTTGTTCATTAGTAGAACCAAAGATAATATCATCTACATAAATTTGTACTAGAAGTATATCATTATTCATGGATTTAATAAAAAGAGTAGTATCAATCTTGCCTTTTGAAAAACCATTTTCAAGTAAGAAGGCGCTTAGGCGTTCATACCAAGCACGAGGTGCTTGTTTGAGTCCATAAAGTGCTTTCTTAAGCTTGAAAACATGATCAGGTTTTTGAAAATCTTCAAAACCAGGGGGTTGTTTCACGAAAACCTCTTCTTTCAAATAACCATTTAAAAATGCGCTTTTCACATCCTTTTGAAAAAGTTTGAAATCATTAAAACAAGCAAAAGCGCAAAACATGCAGATGGCTTCTAGTCTAGCAACAGGAGCATAGGTCTCATCATAATCAATTCCTTCTTCTTGATTATAACCTTGTGCAACTAGACGTGCTTTGTTGCGTAGAACTTGTCCATCTTCACTAAGTTTATTTTGGAACACCCATTTGGTACCAATTATCGATTGACCAATAGGTTTAGGAATAAGTTCCCAAACTTGGTTTCTTTCAAATTGATTAAGTTCCTCTTGCATGGCAGAAATCCAAAATTCATCAGAAAAAGCCTCATCAACATTCTTAGGTTCTATTTGTGAAATAAATGCTACATTAGCTGCTACTTCAGAATCTTTAAGAGATGAACGAGTACTTACACCTTTGGATACATCACCTATTATGAGAGTTTCTGGATGATCTGGTTTGAATCTCAATGATTCGAATCTTTGGGCCATACCTTTCACAAGGCTCTTCTCAGTTCCTGCATCTTCGAAACTTTTATCAGTTCTTGCCTCTTGGGTAGGATCTTTCTCAGAACTCTTCTTTGTCTTTGTAGGTGCATCTTCATCATCACTGTCGCTAGATCTATGACTATTCAACTCATCAAAGGTAACATTAATACTTTCTTCAACAATCAAAGATCTTTTATTAAAAATTCTATATCCCTTACTCTTAGCAGCATATCCGAGAAATATCCCGTCATCTGCTTTGGAGTCGAACTTACCCAAGTTATCCTTGGTGTTCAGGATGAAACAGCGACAACCAAAAACTTTAAAATAAGAAATGTTTGGAATTCTTCCAAACCAAAGCTCATATGGTGTTTTCTTCGAGATAGGTCGAATTAACACCCTATTTAAAATATGATAGGCTGTACTAACAGCTTCTGCCCAAAAATATTTAGGAAGATTATGCTGATTAAGCATGACTCTAGCCATTTCGCTTAGAGTACGGTTCTTCCGCTCCACAACACCATTCTGTTGGGGAGTTCTAGGACAAAAAAATTCGTGGTAATATCCACTATCATCACAAAACTTTTTGAAATCAGAATTTTCGAATTCGCCACCATGATCACTTCGGATACGAGTAATCATGAAGCCTTTTTCGTTTTGTACCTTTTTACAAAATATCTGAAATTCAAAAATAGCATCACTTTTGTTTGATAAAAAGTAAACCCAGGTAAAACGAGAGAAATCATCAACAATGACAAAAGCATAGAGTTTACCGCCAAGACTAGCGACTCTACTTGGACCAAATAAATCCATATGAATCAACTGCAAAGGTCTCGAAGTACTTACAGCGTTGATGGATTTAAAAGAAGATCTATGTGCTTTGTTCTTTTCACAGTCAGCACATACCATGTCTCTCTTGAATGGAATTTCTGGGAGTCCTTTTACCAACTTCTTTGTGTTCAGACGTGAGATAGTATCCATGTTTGCATGTCCTAGTCTCATGTGCCATAGCCAGCTTTCATCTTGATTGGCTACTAGTCACCTTCCTGCATTATTAGTATTCTCCAAAAAGAAAACATAAATATTGTCTTCTCTAATCCCTTTATATACGGGATCACCAGATGACATATCGTATATGGTACATTTATCTTTCACAAAATTGATACCATAACTATTATCTGCCAAATGACTTATGCTCAATAGGTTATGTTTCAATTCAGTTACTAGACAAATATCCTTTATTATTGGATAAGGAGAAATACCTACAGTACCATTACCTATAATATCACCTCTCAAGTTATTTCCGAAGGAGACGTATCCTTCTTTCTTCATCGATAGCGTAGCGAATAAAGATGCATCATCAGTCATGTGTCGCGAACATCCGCTATCGAGGATCCATTTGCTTCTAGCATGAGAGGGTTGAGGGTCCACCTACAAAACAAGTAGATAAATCCTTTGGTACCCATTTTCTGAAGGGTCCATGCTGATTAGCTTTAGGTCTCCAGACTAAAGTATGATTATCAACAAGCTTTCTTGCAAGACAATACTGTGATATGTGTCCGTGTGTGCCACAATAAGTGCAAGTCAGTTTAGAACCAGATGTGGTTGAAACTGTGTTCACATGCTTGTTTGGTTTCTTGGAGAACCTATAAGTGAAAGTATGATGATAATCGTGTTTCTTCTGTGCTTTCTTGTTTTTAGTCCTCTTAGGTGTATGCTTTGCATTAGGACTAAAATTAGGCTGTGTCACAGGCATTTCCTGTTTGCCTAACTTGATTTCTAACTTTTTAGAAATCGCAATAGACTCTTCATATTTAGCAGTCATAACTGAGAGTCTCTGTTCTGTTACTAAGTGCATCCTCTTCTCTGTGTCATACAGTTTTTGCATCTTACCATAATCTCTTTCTTTCTTTTGAATAGTGAGGATAGCCTCATGATAGTCTACCTTGAGTTTGGCTATCTCTTCCGTGTTACCGGTAGTAGACGTCTCTTTAATATCTTGAATAAGATTGGACAGTCTAGCTAACTCGGTTGTGTATGCCTTAATCTCTTTTCGAGATTGCTTATACTTGTCAAGCACATTTTTGTGTTCTTCAAGTAAATCGCTAAAGGCATTTTCTAACTCATCGAAAGTAAAATCATCATATAGAGGGTTTGAAGATACCTTGTCAAATGCCATAAGACAGACATTTGCATTTCCGCAGGGTCTATCCTCTTCTTCAGAATCACTGGCGTTGCTTTCATGCCAGATACTTGTGTTGGCATACTTTCGACCAGTTGTAGCTTTTCTGCTTGATCTTGATCTGTCATATGGACTGCTCTTCTTGGTAGCTGGACAGTCCTTCTTCATGTGCCCTGATTTCTTACATCCAAAGCATATGGTTTCATCTTTATTGCTTTCTTGGACGTCTTTCTTCTTTCTGCTTGTAAACTTTAGGTACTTTCTGAAGTTCTTCACAAGTAGGGCTTGTTCATCACCACTTGAGGATTCTTCATCGGAATCATTGTATGTCGGCTTTCTTGTATGAGCTTTGAAGGCAATGGTTTTCTCCTTTGGTGTTGCTTCTTCAAAATCTTGCAAGTCGAGTTCATGGGTCATGAGCTTGCCCATCAAAGTTTCCAACGACATTATGGTGAGGTCGTTTCCTTCAATAATTGCTGTGGCCTTTGGATTCCAATTCTTTGTTAGAGCCCGCAGCACTTTTCTAATCTTCTCGTGATTGCTGTAATCTTTACCAAGAGATTGCAGAGGATTAGTTATATCAAGAAAACGAGTAAACATCTGTGTAATTGACTCACCGGGTTTCATCTTAAAAGATTCATATTCCTGAGTCAGTCTACTAATTTTGGATTCTTTCACTTGGGAAGTCCCTTCATGGGTTACCTCAAGAAGTTTCCAAATTTCGTGAGACATCTTGCAGGTTGAAACTCTGTTGAACTCGGTTTTGTCAATTGCACAGAATAGTGCATTGATGGCCCGAGCATCAAGACTAGCCTTTGCTTTTTCAGCATCGGTGTACTTGTCATGCGGCTTTTCCATAAGAATACCTTCAACCACTGTAGGTGGTGGTTTCTTATACCCATCAATGACTATTGACCAAAGATCAAAATCTAGAGACTTAAGAAAGAAAGTCATACGTGTTTTCCAGTAAGTGTAATTTGTTCCATCAAATAGGGGAGGTCTATTTGTGGATTGCCCTTCACCGTTGAATATAGATTTCACGGCTGCCATATATACTCTTTAGGGTATGTTATATAAGAATATAACCTGCTCTGATACCAATTGTAGGATCGTTGAGCACCTCTAGAGGGGGGTGAATAGAGTGCGTGTGTGCAGCGGAAATATAATCACCAATTAAAAAATTAAACTATGGCAGATATGTAAGAGACAGTAAATAAAGATAGGAGAATCAAACTCAGTGACACAGCGATGTATACTGGTATCCCTCTGAGAGGACTAATCCAGTCTCGAGTACTCTTGCTCGATGTTAATCCACTATGGCACAAGCTTTAACTGAGAGCTTGCAATCTCTTACAACACCGTGCTTGGTGACAAGCGCACGACCGGCTTCACAACACCGTGCTTGGTGGCGAGCGCACGACCAGCTCCACAACAGAAAAGTTGTTGAAACTTGAACGACCTCTTACAACTCTTGAGTAACCAAAAGACTCTAAATCAACTCTGATAGTACTGGCTTTTGGCTAAGAGATGTGTAGGTGAGATTTGAAAATCTTAGATCGTTTAGAAAACACTTGAATAGTAGAGAAGAGAAGATGAAGAATGAATTGATGATTTGAAGTGAAAAGTTCTTCTCTATTTATAGGTGTTTTCACCAACCGAACTCGGGTAGAACTCGGGCAGAGTTCGGGTGCAAATATCTCGCAAAATAGACGTTGCTCGCAGATTTGGAGGCAACTGATGTTTGAATACAAACTGACCGAACTCGGTCAGAGTTCGGACCGAACTCGGGCCGAACTCGGCTAGGAGTTCTGTCAGGAGATATTTTAAAAATCTTTTGTAAAAACAGTTTTCAAACTGGTTTTTGGTTATTTGTAAAATCATTTGAAAAGAATATTTTCGAAATATGTTTTTGAAATATTTGTAACCAAAAATAGGAAAGGGTAAAAATAGGATTCTAGAAAGGAGGACAATTTTAACCCTAAGCCAGTATGACCATAATTGATTTCACAAAGTAATTCCTAGACTCAATAAAATGTAAAATACAGAATAAAAGTAGAAAAGAGTCTTCAGAAGATTTTGATGACTTTGACGCTTTGATTTATGCAGTATATCGTCCGTTGAATATGATTTCATGCATCCTGAAATAGTTAGCAGCATTTTCTATATTTTGTGTATTGACTAAAGTATATGTTGATTATCGAAATCGGGTGTGACCGTGGAATGGGCCAACATCGTCACCGGCAACACATCGGAGAAGTAAACCATCATAGGCTCGACGATATAAAGTCTTTGTTGTATGATTGTAATAGAATCTGAGTGATCGTCGTCTGATAGATGCTGCTTCATTCGGATCATCTGGAAGAATATCGTACAATACGAAATCTAAGAAAGGAAGTCTCCAATCTTTATCCGTATTCTGATTCTCGGCCGAGTTACTGAAGATGAATTCCATACTGGAATCAGAAGAAGATGACATCGATTTACGACTGAATCCAAATCCTCTTATTGTATTGACATCATGAGATGTTGATTCTTCAATGTCAACTGGAAGTCCTAGGGTCAGATTGTTTTCGAGATGAAATAATTCTCGATTGCGAACAACAATCATTTGTTGACGTCTGATTGGAATAGCCAACACCGCCGCAAGATTGGCAAGAGCATCAGCTTCTGTGTTACATGCTCGTCTAACATGTTCAATGAAGAATTCTTCAAACGAAAAAGCCATAGATATAGCCGATCTATGATAAGGAACCAAATCTTGATTGCGAACTTCATAAGTACCCCTTATCTGATTGACAATGAGTTTAGAGTCTCCATACGCCTCCAAATGTTGAATATTCAGATGTTTAGCGAGTTGAAGACCAATAAGCAATGCATTGTATTCAGTTACGTTGTTTGAACATGGCTGATCGAGAGAATAAGCTCTTTGGATAGCAAAACCTTCTGGCGATACAAGAACAATTCCAACTCCAGCGACAATATCGCCATTAGGACCAATTCTTGATGCTCCATCAAAAAATAGACGCCAAGTAGGATCTTCTTCAGCAATTTGATTTGAATCTAGGACTTCATCTGGAATGTCATCATAGAGTTTTGAATTTTCTGGAATTGAGTGAGCAGCCAGAAAATCAGCTAAAGCTTGTCCTTTGACTGACTTATGAGGAATATAATGCATGTCATACTGAGCAAGTAGGATTCCCCAGTTAGCCAATCGAGAATTCAAAACACTGGGTTTCTTCATCATGATCCGTATAGGATTGATCCTGGAGATGACATGAATAGTCTGGCCAATGATATAATGACGTGTCTTTTGGACAGCAAATATCAAAGCTAGACATTCTTTTTCGACTGGTGAATATCGAGGTTCAGCTCCAGTCATAGTACGACTGAGATAGTAGATGGCTTGTTCATGACCATTTTGATTCTTTTGAGCGAGTAATGCACCCAATGAATGACTCATTGCTCGAGTATATAGGAGAAATAGAATTCCTGAAACGGGAGGTACCAATACTGGAGGGTTCATCAGATATTGTTTTATATCATCGAATGCTTTCTGACATTCATCATTCCAGACAAAAGAAACACCTTTCTTCATAAGTTTGTTGAATGGTCTGCAGCATCCTGATAAATTAGAGATGAATCTCCTGATATAAGCGATTCTTCCTTGAAATCCTCGTAGCTCTTTTAAGGTGCGTGGAGGACGCATCTCTTGGATGGCTTTGATCTTCTCGGGATCCACGTGTATACCTTTAGAGGTAATGACGAAGCCGAAAAATTTACCACTAGAGACGTCTAAGAAGGACTTAGTAGGGTTCATCTTTAATTGATGCTTACGTATTAGATCAAATATAGTCTTCAAATCTTGGATATGATCCTCCTTTTGTCGACTTTTGACTGCAATATCATCAACATAGCATTCGACTATTTTTCGCAAATGTTCACGGAATATAGTGCTCATAGCTCGTTGATAAGTTGCTCCTGCATTCTTGAGACCGAATGGCATAACTGTATAACAGTATGTACCAATCGGCGTTCTGAAAGAAGTGTGCTTCTCGTCCTCTGAAAATATTTTGATCTGATTGTACCCAGAATACCCGTCCATGAATGACATTCGTTCAAATCCATAGGTATTATCAACCATGACATCAGTGATTGGTAGAGGGAATTCGTCTTTAGGACATGCCGCATTGAGATCGCGGAAGTCTATGCATACTCTGATCTTGCCAGTCTTTTTAAGAACAGGAATAATGTTAGCCACCCAATCGGGATGTTGTTCCTCTCTAATAAACCCAGAGGTTATGAGTTTATTGACTTCAACTTCAATTGCATCCATGATGTCTGGACGAAATCGTCGCTGTTGTTGTTTGACCGGTTTAGCATTCGGCAAGATATTGAGCTTGTGAGTTGCAATTTGTGGATCAAGTCCTAGCATATCTTCATAACTCCAAGCGAAGACATCGATGTAGTCACGAATGAGTTTGATCATGTCTTGCTTATCAGTTTCAGAAAGACTTTCACTGATGAATATTGGTTTAGGAGATCCCTCTTCACCAACATCTATTTGAACAAGTTTGTCTTCAGTCGGAGGTTCTTTTTGCTCGAAACGGAACTCCCATTGATTATCTAATCTTTGGGCCCATTGTTTCGATTCAGGTGAGATTTCAAACTCTTCTTCGTCTTCATCACTTTCTTCAGAATAGTCAATGGAAACCATGTTGGAAGACAGAAGGTTGCAGTAGAAGTCACCGATACTTGTATCGGAATCCCAAGAAGTGGTACTAGAAGAATCAGATCTTTTATCTTCGTCAGACTCAGGATCTTCATGGATAATATTGATAAAAGGAGTAGGAGCTATATAGCCCAGTCTGTATTTCGTCCTTCCATATTTCAGAGGAGGAATACGAACAGGCATTTTTCTTTCCTTTCCACTATTGAGGCAAGTCCTGAAGTCATAGCCCATATTTTTGATGATGTCTTTAGATTGCTGACTATAACGACGTAGTTGTAATCTTCCAGTGTCATCATTTTTGTCTTCATCTTCTAAATCAGAAGGACTTTGGGGCCCTTTATAGAAGAATATTGGAATGTCTCCTGGCTTTCTGCTGGGAACTAGAAAGTATGAAGATTGTACAGGTTCTAGGGATACATCTGTATGAACAGTCTGTACAACCCCTATGGTTATTTCGTTCGAGTCATCTAACAAATGTAAATAACTATGAACATAATTACACACATCAGCATACTGCAAAGATGGAGACTTTTCATTAAATATAAAAGCAGCAGTATTTACATTGGGAGAAGGCTGAGCCTTAGAGATTTTAGCCAAGTCAATGACTAAAGGGGGAGAAGAAGAACGAGAAGAAGCGTTGTTTCGATTAAGATCGATAACAAATGGCTCAGAAGAGTTGAGCTCCCTTGAAGCTTGAGATGGAAGAATAATCCGCCCTCCAACTGGAATTAGCAGAGTATCTTGCGTAGATGACTGAGATAGTGGAGAGATCCGTCCACTCACTGGAATGATTAAAGAACCTTTTCCAGAGAGTTTGGGAGATTGTTGTTGAGTAGTTCGACCTTTAACAGGGATTATTAAGGTCTCACTTTGTGAATCCTCTTTCTCCATGGCTTGTATGATCCTTGTATACTCTTCTTTGTACATCCGGAAATCATTGAAATAAGCTTCAACCCCATGGAAGGGATTTATATCAGCAACTTCTTTTTGTACTCTTCCATTGCTATCAATGTATTTAAAACACTGATGAAGAGTAGAAGGCACCACATTATTTTCATGAAGAAAGGGCCTCCCCAGAAGAAGATTATAGGATCCCACGATCTCGATCACATAGAAAGTGACTTTGGATCTGAAATCGCCTATCTGAAGCTTCAGATGAATCTTTTCCAAAGGCTCACTTCGGCTTTGATTGAATCCCAGGATAGTAGTAACCGTCTTGGAGAGTTTGTGAAGAGGGATTTTTAGTTCATCCAACAGACTCTTTGGCATTATGCTTATAGCAGACCCTGGATCAATGAGGATACGATCTATCTTCATTGTATCGATATAACCGGTGTAGTAAAGAGGCCGATCATGTCGATTATCCTCCAGTAGCATGTCATCTTGTGTAAAGGTGATATTTGGGATAATCTCCAATACATTGTTGTAATGTAAGCAAGTGGCAGGTTCTGCATCTGGCTTCTTCAATTGTGCAAGACAAGAGTCAGCTTGTAGAAGTGCTTCACTTAATGTCTCTCGAATCTCTTTGGAAAGACGTAGAAGTTCAAAGAGGGACATTCTAGCTGGAGTATTAGCAAGCTGAGCTAAAATATCGAAATTATAAGGCTTCTGAAGTCCAAGAGGAGAGGACTTCTTGATTGGCTTATCAAACCGAGCCTGTTGTTTGCCTTTCTCCAGAGCTGTAGGCTTGGGAGGAACAGGTTCAGTGGATGATTCTTCTTCAGGAGGAACATTAGAAGCATCTTTATCAGCTGGAGGAATATCAAGAGGATCATCAGGATTTTTGGAATAATTCTTTAGATAAGGTTTTCCCGTTCGAGTAGCACTAACAAGTGCTTCTTCTTTCTCTTTTGGCTCTGTGTCAGAAATAGATTCAAGAGAAGTCATATGACATGATTTAATCTTTCCAGCCTTCTTGGACTTTCGAGAAGTAGTCTTTTGAGGAGAAGGCGATTCAAAATCTGCCACTACATCAGGATGGATCCACATGATTTCTTCAGTTTCCAAAGTGATTGGCATTAATCCTTCAGACCGTGGAGGAGGAAGATTCACTATGTCAAGAGTTGTCTTGGGAATAGGAACGATCCTACTTTCAAGGAGTTGAGGAGGGAAATCTTCGAATTGCATAGAGATGACGTTGGAGGTGACGGTCTTCTCTTTTGGAGTAAGAGAGATAGCTCTAGATTTAATCATTTCTTGGATCTTTCCTTTCAGTACATAACATGTACGAATTGTATGACCCAGCATTCTGTGATATGGGCAGTATTTGGGATAATCTGTTTTACCAGCTTCATCAGGTTTCTTGATCTCAGGTAATTGTATCTTATTACCTTTCAGCAGACATTCAAAGATACCAAGGACATCATCGTCATCGAAAGAATATTCTTCTTTGGGGCGAGGTGTTCTTGGTTGTTGAGTTGTAGAGGAGGTTTGAACGGTTGATGCATCTTTGCTCTGAAGATTAACTTCAAGAGTTTCTTTTCCCTTGCGAGCATTGTTTTTATTGTTAGTACCTTGACCTGTTTCTTTAGGAGTCATCTGCACTCCTAAACTTTTGAAGGTTTTAGCACTAATTTCTGCGGCCTTGGCACTAACTATGAAAGAAGGCCAGTCTTGGAATTGAGTGGATCTTGTCCATATGCTAATGATTGGCAACAAGTTTGATTTGCATGTATCGATGGTGACAGCATCAGGAGTTCCAAGAGGCATCTTCAGAGCTTCTCTTCGAAACCGTTCAATGTACTCTTCTGTAGTTTCATTATTTTTCTGCTTGATTCTAATAAGAGCAGACATAGTCATGTCATTGAGCCCTTCATAGAACCGTTCAAGAAACATCTGTTTGAAATCAGAAAATGAGGTAATGCTCCCATCTGGGAGACTTCTATACCATTCATAAGCCGTTCCCTTGAGACATCCAACAAACACCCGAGTAAGGAGGGCGTCGCTTGGTTGCAGCTGATCAGTCATCACTTTAAAGTGATTAATGAACTGACTTGGAGAAGTGGTTCCATCATAGAATGATATAGTGGGAGGCTTGTATTTAGGAAGATACGATACTTGCTTCCATTCTATCGAATAAGGTTGTTTGATGCCTAACCTTTGTAAACCATCCTTCTGTTTGAATGCCTCGAATTGAGTTCTGAGATTCCTCAATTCTTCGTTAACAACTCCAGAAGATTGTGGAGTTGTAACTTGTAGAGAATAGTTGGAAGGAGGAACAGCATTGTAAGCACTACCCCCAGCTCCAGAGAGACTAGGGTTTGGTTGAGCTGGTCCAGGAGTATTGGATTGTACTGCTGGAGGAACTTGTACTGGACTCATATCAGTGTCAGTTGGTATGGCATCTGGTACAGTCTGTCGATTTTGCATCTGTGTTGCCATGAGTTCATACATCGACTTCATAGTATCAGCCATAGACTTCATTTGTTGTTCCAAAGAAGCAATTCTTTGATCTTGAGGAGTCAAGGAAGAAGAAGGTTCATCAGTATTCCTATCAACCATATAAGTCATGACTGTACGAGGAATTATTGATGAACTGGTAGATGTTGTTTGTTCTGAATCATTGCTTTGTGCATCAAAGTCAATTATAGGAGAACTACCCCCAGTAGGAAGAGGTGGGAAGTTAGATTCTCCAAGGAATTCAGAATCATCTTCAGAGATCAAATTTCTTTGACTAGAGGCCAGGACTCTTGCTCTGGTATTTCTGTATACTCCATCTGGACTATCAACTCTACCCCCAGCATCCCGAGAGGTCATATTGACAGAAGCAAACAAAGGCTCATCTTCATCAGGCATAGGTTCACACTGAATCCGATTGAAGACAGATTGTCGTTTTGTTTGACATCTGCATTGCATTGTGATTCTTGGCTGGAAGTCATATTCATGATCAACATGATCATGAGCCATTGATTGACATCTGCATTGAATTATGACTCTTGGATAGAAGTCACATTCAGCATGGTCCTTTGACACAGAATCACTTCTTCTCTTCTGTTGAAGATATTCTCGTAAATCTGTTTGTGAAGATTAAGGAATATATTTCCTGTTCTTGGGTCTTGATGGCTCTTGATTATATAGAGAATGATTAATATGAGCCACATAGTTTCTTGCATACTCTGCATCTGGATCTCTTATCCTAGTTTCCAACTGGTATGGTTTCTTAACACCAGAAGTGTTAATTTTTGTTCTTAGATCAGTTGGAAGTGACATATTGGTTTTGGACACATGAAATTTTCCTTCCATTGATCTGGATATTTGCAGAGAAGGAAGAGTTGAACCACCCCCTTGATTAGGGGTTGGTAACAGACCTTTTCTAGACAAATTCTGTGTCCAATTCGAAGAAGTCATAGAAGAAAACATTAAGGAATGTTTCTTCTTAGACTCATTCAAGTTTTGAGACATAGAATGTCCAGAAGGAAGAGTAGTCAAAAGACCATCTCCTTTTCTTTGACTAACAAAATTATTAGTCAAAGCTGTTCCTGAAGTAAAAACTACAGGAGCAGAAGAAACAACTAAAGAGTTATTTCTTTTCGAAGGGACTTTGTGTGGAAGACCACCCCCAGTACTGGTAGAACTTAGCAAAGAGGAAGAGATAGCTAAAGAGCTATTCTTCTTAGATGAAATACACGCTGAAACAGGCTTGGTTAAAGAACCAGTACTGTTGGCGTGACTTTTGACTTTAGAAATACATGCTGGAATAGATTTGGCTAAGGAGCCAGTATTGTTAGCGTGATTGCTGAGGTTGAAATTGCATGCTGGAACAGATTTGGCTAAGGAGCCAGTACTGTCAGCGTGACTTTTGAGATTGTAATTGCACACTGGAACAGATTTGGCTAAGGAGCCAGTACTGTCAGCGTGACTTTTGAGGTTGAAATTGTACGCTGGAACAGATTTAGCTAAGGAGCCAGTGCTGTCAGCGTGACTTTCAACTTTGGAGACACACACTGGAACAGATTTGGCTAAGGAGCCAGTACTGTTAGAGTGATCTTTGATTGTTGTCATCTTCGAGCGCACAAGAGTGTGCGTGCTTGCAGTAGAGTTCTTGCCAGTATTAGGAGCAGACACTGTGGCAGAGACTTCACCATTGGCTGCCAACTGATTCTTAGGGACATAATAGAGTGTCCCTTTGACTTGGCAGTGATGATGGAGGCTGTAGTGGGCTTACCACTCTTAGCCCGCTGCATTTCTTCATAGACGAGTTGATCGAATTGGATCGTCATTACCTTCTTCGTTGAGCCGATTGACGAAGTATCGCATTGAGTTGTTGCCATCTCAGAAGAGGAGATGGTTTTCCCCAGCAGAGTCGCCAATTTGTTTTCCATAAATAAATTCCTTTATTTATTGTATATCTGGGAAAATTACAACTGTGAGAATCTGATCTAGAAGACGATCACTTTATCCCTTGGACTATGCGAAGAAGAAAAGCTCTCAAAATTTTGACAGTAGATAACTATGTATCCGTACCATAAATGAGAAAAAAAGAACTCTATTTATAGAGTCAAAAATAAAACTAAAAAGATAACTGTCTTCACAGCCTGTGCTTAGTTGAAAATCACGCAGGATTTAACATACGCAAGGTTGTGAGAAGTTACTGGACGTGGCCTGTAACTGTTGGACACATGGCAATCATGCATGAGTCGTGTGCAAGTTACAGGACACGCATGCGAGAGATCAGTGGCATGGCTGCCACGTACTCCAATTTGATGAAATCCATGCAGACTTGTTGAAGACGAAATCCACGCAGACTCGGGGTAGAAAGCTTCAAAATCCACGCAAACTTGGGGCAAGAAGCTTCAGAATCTACGCAGACTTTGATGAAGAAAACTTCAGAATCCACGCAGACTTGGGGTAGAAAGCTTCAAAATCCATACAAACTTGGGGCAAGAAGCTTCAGAATCTACGCAGACTTTGATGAAGAAAACTTCAGAATCCACGCAGACTTGAGGAAGAAAACTTCAGAATACACGCAGATTTGGGATAGAACTGCCAGCTGTCTTGAATCAGCGTGCTTCGACTGACACAAAATCTCTGGTAGTGATTGCTTTTGTCAGTCACATTAAATGACAAAAAGCTCTTTTGGTACGCCAACTTGACGAAGGTTGAGTCTTGCTGAAGAAGATTTCGAAAATCATACAATAGACTGCTGTGATCTCTCGAATTCTGTGCATACGTGGCATACGAAGAGACATTCTTCGACTGTTGTGCTGTCAGTCATAATTACTCTCTGACAAATGATGAGCTGTATCCCCAGCGTGATTTGTAAATATTATCTGGATCAACTGAGCGTGACTTTTGACTCTGTCCTGATCAACTCAGCGTGACTGTCATTTTTAAAGGCCTACAGTCCAGTCCTGGCGTGTTGGGTTGGCCACCACGGATACAGTTTCATCCGCTTATAGTGGATGACTATATCCGACTCCTACGTGCTATGTGTTAAATGTTTTAGCACGGTTGCCTTGCGGAGGACCGGTGCATAATCAAAGTGCTATGTGTATATGTATATTATATGGTTTGCCTAGCCCTGCTGGGTTGACACGAACTGAGGATTCCTATATATGCATTACTGGGATAACCCAGGCAAATCATAGAAAGCCGTAGGAATGATTGGCCGCTTGTAAGCTGACTTATTTTGTGATATGTTTTCTTCTGTTAGCAACTGAGGAACATGGACTATCGTGGTGCGTGGTCCAACCCATGTCCTTGTTTGGTTGTTGGGTTGGGATATTGTGCTGCGATAGGCTATGGACCGAAGTCACGAATTAGAAGCCCTTCACCTGCCTATGGTTATAGGATATATCTTATCTCGGCACGATATTGGCACCGTTTGTCCTTGTTTGGTTGTAAGGGTGTCGTATTGTCTCGGTGATATGGTATAAGCCTATAACTCGTGAATCAGGTCTCATTTTACTCATTGCGTTTTATCTCACTCTTTTGTGCTCCCTTGTGGTACTTGCTATTCGGGGCCTGACCCCGCTGGTTTTGTTTGGCCAGATCTCGTAGCAGCTCTAGAGGATCCAGCTTTCTACCCGAACAATGGTACACACCAGGAGTATGGGCGCCAGGGACCATGAGTGGATTTCTTCTTCACTGCTCTGATATCTTCTATTTTGTACTTGGCATTTAGCCGCCGGTACCTGTTTAGCCGGCAGTTCTGGACACTAGTTTCCTTTGCATAATTGTAATTAAATCAGACTGCAGCTGACTATAGTTATGTACTATTGACTCTCGGATCTATCTCACTATTTTGTATAGCTAGACTCATAAATCATTTTGATGAAGCATCGGGGACGCCTTACTGCTTTGTCTCATATGATCATTATTTACTGCTTCTTGTTTTGATTGATTGAGACATAGATGCTCTGTGGGACCATAGGAGACCTGATTGTAGCATGTACCCCCTTGTCTCTTGACAGCCACTATCGCCGTATGACATTTATATACCTCATACGGTGTAGCTGGCCTAGTCCGTCTCAGTATTTCGGTACTGGGACATGACAACCTCAGTTTGTGTGCCATTTGGAGGATTGGAGTTGCCATTTGGAATCACTTACTTGGAAGCTTTTTTTGAGTTTTGATACTCAATAGGTAAACCATCTAAACTCTTAGTTTTTCCTGATTTCTTTGCACATAAGGCTAGGTTTTAGGGTTTCCTAACTGTCCACGAGATTTGGGCACAATTTGTGTCCATTTCGTGTCCGTATCGGACACGTATCGTATTGGTAATATAGGTGTTTGTAGAAATGTCACATAAGAATCTATTTTCATATTTTTAAAAAGTGATTGCATAGATTTGTAGATCTACATGAGTGTATGAATATTTGTGAAGGTGGTATGGTGTTTTGTGTCCGTTTGTATTGTGTTTTTTTTTACCTGGACACATAGCACGAGCCCTTAGGCCATGTCCTGCATATCGGGGCTGTATCTCGGGATACAGGACACATCGTGACCTGAATTTTTAGAGGAAGCAAGGGGCAATGTCTATCACCATGCTCCTAAAATTTGGGAGCATGACATGGAGTACACGCAGAGAAATCACGTTTGCACTGGCCGTACGCTGTCGCGCGCGGGCGGCTGTGCGCGTGCACAGGCACGGCTGACACAGAGTTTGTGTCGTGTCCGTGTGTCACGTGGACACGTTTCAGGATGACACAGTCCTAGACCTACCCTAGGCGCACCTCTGACATGAACACGAGTTGTGTCGTGTCGTGTGTCGCGTGTTAGACGCGCGTGCACGCGTGTACGATGATTATATGTGCACAGTGTATGTCTGGGTTCGTGTGTTATTTTGGACACGATTCGTATCCAGTTCTTGGATACGAAGACCCTACCTAGTACCCTCACATGTGTAACATTATTTACCAACCCTTTATTTGTCATTTAGATGATTATTTGGGATCAAATTATCGAATTCCCATTGTATACTGATATTCACTGATACCATGTGGCTGAGATGTTTTTCTCCTGATTTTGATTTACATTTCCTATTTTTTTTTATGATGTTAATGTTAAATAGGTTCACCTACATGTTTACTAAGTAATGATCATGTTAGATTGAAGTTTGATGGTTTATTGATTGCAAGTCCCCAATTTTTCCAATGGCCTACACCCGACTGATACCAATTAGCATATATGTGTTTTTCCTGAAATCAGTTTCCTGAATTTTATTCTTTTAATCTGTTAGATGCTGATCATGTAGGAATTAGTTCACCTACATGTATGGGGTTGATGCTGAACTATGGGTTTTTGAATAGGGAAATTGGGTTGGGGGTTTACATGTCATCAGTTTCAGGAAAAACTGAAACCTGTGATTTGAACTCCTAATTAACCCACACACTTTTCCTTCAACCTGTCACTGATTTCCAGTCCTATCTAACACACACCCATGTGAATTTAACTCACACACCTACACAAAATCTACACATTCACTCATATTTCTGAAACCTGTCACTGATTTCCTGTGCACTTGACACACACTATGGCACACTGTATTCTCATTATTACACCCTCACAACCCTCCACACATTCACACACATTTCCCATTTCTGTCACTGATTTTTCTTCACATTACACTCACACTCTCATACTCACATTCATAGCACACGCACACACATATGATTTTGACACACACAGATCACTCTAACACACACCCATATGAATTTGTCTTACACACACACACAGTCCTATCTAAACACACACATTTACCTTGCTTTGTGTATCCTTTATATGTGTATATATATATATATATATATATATATATATATATATATATATATATATATATATATATATATATATATATATATATATATATATATTACCGAACCTGTGTGTATGTGTATTTACATGTATATGTATTATGTGGATAAATAGTTATACTAGTGTGTGATGTGAAATGTGCATGTGATTAGGTAATATGAAATGGTTATGGCATTTGCCTATATGAAATGTGTAGTAGGTTATGAGGTAGGAATCTCATTAAGCCATTTGTGTTTGGCCTATGGCCTAGGTAGTTGGCCTATAGCATGGGGTGGATACACTTGTGTATCACTAGGCTATGGTGACTTGTATGGTATTTAGTTAGTTGACCTAGAATTGACTTGTTAAGCCTAGGTTTGACCAACCTAGACTAGTTTGACCAAGTTTAACCTAGTTTGACCTAATTAGACTAGAATTGACCTAGTTTGATTGTTAGGATTGACTAGAGTTGACCAAAGGTTGACTTTAGCCTAGATTGACCCTAAACATCATGTAGATGCATTGTAGCAGTCTATTTCCTTATTTTAGACATGTAGTGACTTGTACTGTTCTATAGGAGACAGACACCACTCCTCGGACAGTATATTCTCTTCGGACATTCAGGATACCAGGCGAGTACATTCTCTGATCATTTCATATCCTGTTAGAATTATTCTCCTGCTTTAAATTACTTTACTTGATGCTGTCACGTTGGTCACACGGATTAGTACTATATGGATCCTTTCTTGAGATGTTATCCCCTCAGGGAGCATCGGATACTACATGTTCTGTGTGTTTCACTTACATTGTGTATCACTATGCTTCATGGTTCATTGAATCACTTGTGACATGTACTCTCATGATCACAGAGTCTTTCATGAATTACCCATTTATGGGCATTCCTAGAATCCCCATTTATGGTACTATCATGTATCACCCTTCGGGGGCCATTACATGAATCATAACATAACCTGGTTGGATCCTTGTGTATTGATTGGGGATACGGGGGAGTAGAAGTGGACATGTGAATAATATCCAAGTAGAGTAGCATCAGAATCATTCTGTAGTGTAGTATCAGAATCATCATATGCCATTCACATGTCTATATTGTACTCTGACTCACAAGCCACTGTTAGTTCTCTATTTATAGTAGATATTTCCATTACAGCTATCTCCTTTACATTCTGTACTTTCTTTCAGTTTTCTGTATCTTACTCTACTGCATGGTTATATTTTCTAACCTGCTATGATCTGTTGAGATATATTGTGCTCGTTCCGTCCTGATTGGGCACCGTTGATATGTTTACAGAGGACGATGATGAGGCTGGTATTGACACTTTTTATGGGACAGCTCTAGATGACACCTGTGATCCGGATTTCCAGCCGGATCCACTAGCTATAGAGACTGAGGCTCCCTAGTCTAGGTTTTTATTATTTCTGTCATTTGAGATCTAGATTGTATATGTTCTTTCATTTTCTGTAGTTGAGACTTTGTATTTCTGGATGTTTGCTGAGTTGTTATCTTAGACACTTAGTGTAAGCCCACTTCCCAATTTTTTTTAATTTTTTTAATTTTATTTATTTATGATTAATTTTATGGCCATTGTGAGTCATGCCAAAGCTTGTAGGTGGGCTATGACCATATTAAGGTCATATGACCTCTAGATAGCTTATATATGTATTATTTAGCTATTTTATATTTTTCTACAATTTTTGGATATTTGTAGGTATTTAATATTTAAGGTTTTATTATTTTTAAGGACTTTCAAGAATTACTGTAAGGTCATACGGGGGTATTTCGGGACCAAATATTTTTATTTGGGCTCTAAATGACTAAAAATATTTTCTAGAATATTTTAGAATTTTTCTAGATTTTTAGAATTTTTAGGAATTTTTATATAATTAAAACCTATAGAATTTATATTTTATAGGCTTTGGAAATTTACTGTGAGGTCACATGATGATATTTTGTGTTAAAAATATTTTATTTAGATTCTAGACACTTAGAAATATTTTCTAGAATTTTCTAGAATTTTTTTGGATTTTTTTGCAATTTATTTTGATTTATTTGGACTTAAAATGATTTTTAAATGATTTTCTGAATTAAATAAATAATTACCCAAAAATCCACCCTGGGGTGGCCCACCTGTCGGCGCTGCTACAGTAACCGCCTCTCTCTCCTATATATATGCATTGTATGTTCATAAACTCTAATTAATTATAGCCTCCTCCTTTTGGAGTTTGATCATGGTGATTCCCCGACTTCCCGAGGTGATTGCCGTCAACTCGGACCTCATTTTCGCGTGCCGTTTTTTTTTGTTGGAAGCGTATTGAGGTATAGTTTCTGAATAGATAATTTATTTTCGTAATTTCTGAACCTAAATTTCTGGAAAATTCGTAGAGTGTCGGTTGTCCGAAACTTGACACGTTTTGGTGTTTTCGAGATTCCGGGAGAACCAAAAATTGAAATCATGAACCATTTAAAGTTTCGGAAAGCTAACACAGAGCTCTACGAGTATATTTTTTCCAGAAATTATTTCGTTCATCTAGTATTTTATTTATTCTGTGAACTCAGAACTGATCGATTGATCCCCGTTTTGGTCACGATTAGCCATAACGGCGATATCTTTTGACCAAAGCATGATTTTGCGGCATGGTCGATTCCAGTGCACTCTTGGCGCAGAAATCTACCAAGGTGCACTTTCAAAATCTAGAGTTCATAGCGTTTGGCTAAAAAGTCAATGGTACGTCTCGATTTGCGTGCCATGGTTTCCAAAATTAAAAAATACGACTTTTGATGGCCAAACTTGCATGTTTAGATTATATTCAGATTATTATTAGGTTAAATTAGGTTTTAAAGTAAATTATTTCAGAATTAGTTATTATTAGATTAGTAACCCAACTAGCCACTATTTAGAACTAGAACATTAGAATTGATTTATGGTTTTTATGCACAGTTCGTGGTACGATGTGTGTTATAGGTTGACAGCTTCTAGATCAGCATCCCCTCATCCTCTACTTGTGGCTACGGTTTGTGTAAGGATTCAGGCAAGTACAGTATTGCATTTATGTTTTAGTTCATTATAATATTTACTCTATAGTTTTCTTGTTTGATATCCCGTTGAGTCATTGCTTGATATTCCTTTGAGACACAATTGTGACATGGTAGTTATTGTATCCTTCTTAGTGTATCATTGACCGTGATTGATTGTTAGAGAGCCGGAAGGGGAAATACTCGGTAAATACGTGAACAAACCCAATTACCGTTACCGAATGATAGCTAAGTCATACACACCCACGTATGAGTTAGCCGTACCAATTACTGAATGATAGCCATCGTATGATGTGCCGTATTAGTCCAGCCATTCACGTATTAAAAGGTATTTCACACACACATAGTGGTTCCTATTTTTCCTTTATCTAGTCCATTATCTTGCTAGTTCATATCTTGATCGTTCATACCTTGCTAGTACTAGTTCTTTATATACTCTTTGTCATCATCGTTTCTCGTTGTTCTAACTTATTTTGGACTAACAATATTAATTGCAATATGGTTGTACTCTGCTCCTTTCCTGACTGGATCGTTGTTATAGGTGAGGTTGACGTGCCTACTCTTGCACATGGACCATACGAGGGGGAGATAAAGACTCGAAGGCTAAACCATAGAGGACTAGTTAGTTGTGTGGTAGTTTTCTACAAATGTAAAAGCTTATATTCTTCTTCAAATGTAAAACTTCTATATTTTGTAAAGTTGATTTAGTTGTTGTGAATGTGCAATTAGTCTTTATGAGCACTTTGTTATTGTGGTATAGACAGCGTACTACCGCCGATACCGCGGCGTAGACTGGGCTTGGATATGTCTCGTATCCGAAAAGCGGATGCGGGTCATGACAAGTTTTTATGGTGGCCCATGCAGGTCTGTTTTCGCAAAAGATTACGAACTTGTGGTAGTACTTAAGTTAGTCGTACTACTGCAAGCCTGCGACTAGGATGCTCATTCACAATTAGGTTTGATTTGATTTTATGAGAATGAATAGGACTAGGAGTCTCTTATTCAATTTAACCCTTGGATAGTTATTGTTAAATAGGCCACGTGATTTAGCCAATGGTTTATTGAAGTCTAGGCATGGATAAATCGAAGAATTTTTCTAAGAGAATATGTTATTTTGTTTTGACATATTGGTAGGATCCAACGTGGGTAGAATATACGTTTGGTAAGTTAGGACTTCACAGAATTCAATTCCTAATTTTGATAATTTTTTTGCGCTATTTTATCTTTTGCCTTCTCTAAACCTCGTTTTATTTTCGAAACTATTTTGCGATCATTTTATTTTTTATTCCTAATCTTGGTTCAATTATCTATATATTAATTCAAGTCGTCTTCGTTCATTTTGTGATCGTTTTGTTTTCAAAACTGATACTTTTACTCAAGGCCATATACTTATATTTTCTTATCATGAGCGACTTATTTGAATTTATTGAAGTTCCTTTGAAATTCTTATGGATATAGTTGAAATAATTTTTGATGACTTGCAATGGTATGGCAAATGCGTACTGTCCCTATTTATTTGAATTATGGAGACTGCGGGTTCACTGCAGTCAGAAGCGCACTGGCGTGGCATGATCCCTAAGTTGAAATAATTTCAAGTATGCGTAGGTTGTCAAATATTACTAAAACTATATCCTAGTTGTATTATTGATCTTTTGATTTATTATGTCAATATTGGGTAGAGTTGATAAAGTGTTCGATAACATATTATACTTGAGTCATGAAACCAAGGGTTCACGGTAGCCAGATGTACACTGGCGAGGCATGTATTCTCGGTTAAATGACTTCGGATATACTTATAATTTTCAAATATCATAGCGACTGTATCTTTTATTGGCATATGACTATTAATTTTTTTTCTTTCAAATTTATTTGATGTCTTATTTCTTGTTACCACCTTCTCTACAACTAGTGGTTCTTTATTTTTATCATATTTTTCTATTTTCGAATTGTCATCTTTTAAATCTATTTTGATTTACTTCCACTATATTTCTAAAACGTGTTTATATTTTGATTCTATATGCTTGATCAATTTTGATCATTCATCACATTATTTTCGTGATGATATTTTTTTTCGTACTTAATCATATCGATTGGTCATGTCATATTTTGATGATATTCTTGGTTGTGCCTATTTGTAACTTTTAAAATTTCAAGGACGAAATTTTTCTAAGGTGGGTAAATTTGTAAGCCCACTTCCCAATTTTTTTTAATTTTTTTTAATTTTATTTGTTTATGATTAATTTTATGGCCATTGTGAGTCATGCCAAAGCTTGTAGGTGGGCTATGACCATATTAAGGTCATATGACCACTAGATAGCTTATATATGTATTATTTAGCTATTTTATATTTTTCTACAATTTTTGGATATTTGTAGGTATTTAATATTTAAGGTTTTATTATTTTTAAGGACTTTCAGGATTTACTATAAGGTCATACGGGGGTATTTTGGGACCAAATATTTTTATTTGGGCTCTAAATGACTAAAAATATTTTCTAGAATATTTTAGAATTTTTCTAGATTTTTAGAATTTTTAGGAATTTTTATATAATTAAAACCTATAGAATTTATATTTTATAGGCTTTGGAAATTTACTATGAGGTCACATGATGATATTTTGTGTTAAAAATATTTTATTTAGATTCTAGACACTTAGAAATATTTTCTAGAATTTTCTAGAATTTTTCTGACTTTTTCTGTAATTTATTTTGATTTATTTGGACTTAAAATGATTTTTAAATGATTTTCTGAATTAAATAAATAATTACCCAAAAATCCACCCTGGGGGTCAACCTGTCGGTGCTGCTACAGTAACCACCTCCCTCTCCTATATATATGCATTGTATGTTCACAAACCCTAATTAATTATAGCCTCCTCCTTTTGGAGTTTGATCATGGTGATTCCCCGACTTTCCGAGGCGATTGCCGTCAACTCGGACCTCATTTTTGCGTGCCGTTTTTTTTTGTTGGAAGCATATTGAGGTATAGTTTCTGAATAGATAATTTATTTTCTTAATTTCTGAACCTAAATTTCTGGAAAATTCGTAGAGTGTCGGTTGTCCGAAACTTGACACGTTTTGGTGTTTTCGAGATTTCGGGAGAACCAAAAATTGAAATCATGAACCGTTTGAAGTTTCTGAAAGCTAACACAGAGCTCTACGACATATATTTTTTCAAAAATTATTTCGTTCATCTAGTATTTTATTTATTCTGTGAACTCAGAACTGATCGATTGATCCCCGTTTTGGTCACGATTAGCCATAACGGCGATATCTTTTGACCAAATCATGATTTTGCGGCACGGTCGATTCCAGCGCACTCTTGGCGCTGAAGTCTACCAAGGTGCACTTTCAAAATCTAGAGTTCATAGTGTTTGACTAAAAAGTCAACGGTACGTCTCGATTTGTGTGCCATGGTTTCCAAAATTGAGAAACACGACTTTTGATGGCCAAACTTGCATGTTTAGATTATATTCAGATTATTATTAGGTTAAATTAGGTTTTAAAGTGAATTATTTCAGAATTAGTTATTATTAGATTAGTAACCCAACTAGCCACTATTTAGAACTAGAACATTAGAATTGATTTGTGGTCTTCGTGCACAGTTCGTGGTGCGATGTGTGATATAGGTTGATAGCTTCTAGATCAGCATTCCCTCATCCTCTACTTGTGGCTATGGTTTTTGCAACGATTTAGGCAAGTACAGTATTGCATTTATGTTTTAGTTCATTATAATGTTTACTCTATAGTTTTCTTGTTTGATATCCCGTTGAGTCATTGCTTGATATTCTATTGAGACACAATTGTGACACGGTAGTTATCGTATCCTTCTTAGTGTATCATTGACCGTGATTTATTGTTAGAGAGTCCGGAGGGGAAATACTCGGTAAATACGTGAACAAACCCAATTACCGTTACCGAATGATAGCTAAGTCATACACACCCACGTATGAGTTAGCCGTACCAATTACTGAATGATAGCCATCGTATAATGTGCCGTATTAGCCCAGCCGTTCACGTATTAAAAAGTATTTCACACACACATAGTGGTTCCTATTTTTCCTTTATCTAGTCCATTATCTTGCTAGTTCATATCTTGATCATTCATACCTTGCTAGTACTAGTTCTTTATATACTCTTTGTCATCATCGTTTCTCGTTGTTCTAACTTATTTTGGACTAACAACATTAATTGCAATATGGTTGTACTCTGCTCCTTTCCTGACTGGATCATTGTTATAGGTGAGGTTGACGTGCCTACTCTTGCACATGGACCATACGAGGGGGAGATAAAGACTCGAAGGCTAAACCATAGAGGACTAGTTAGTTGTGTTGTAGTTTTCTACAAATGTAAAAGCTTATATTCTTCTTCAAATGTAAAACTTCTGTATTTTTTAAAGTTAATTTAGTTGTTGTGAATGAGCAGTTAGTATTTATGAGTACTTTGTTATTGTGGGATAGACTGCGTACTACCGCCGATACCGCGGCGTAGGCTGGGCTTGGACACGTCTCGTATCCGAAAAGCGGGTACGGGTCGTGACACTTAGACTCTTTTGATCATCTGTATTTCTTTTTGAGTTCTATATCATATCGTACTTCTTCTTTCTTAGTTGTGATTGAGTTTACATTCTGCTATGTTATCCCCATTCGGGGAGTATAAACTGCTTAATATTATACTGTTAGATGCATGAGACCTAGGACAGCGTTCTACCGTCGACACTGCGACGTAGGCTGGACGTACCCACGTATCGTGTCCTTACTCTAGGGTGCGGGTCGTAACATATTTTTAGTGGTGGCCCATGCAGGTCGAGTTTGTGTAGTGGTATTCGAACAAGAATATCACTATAACCTGCAGTAGGATTAGGATATAATTTTGAAGGTACTCAATCACACTAGAAAAAACTCTTAATCAGATTCCTTTTATCTAAATCTGCTGCTTATTATTTTCCCTTGAATATAAACTATCCTCATTTGATTTTTTTCGCTTCATTCTCAGTAATTGCTTCTTGTTTTGATCTGTCTTCATGATTATGAAGACACGATCTCATCACTCCGGTTCAAGGGATACTATCGAGAGGCTGGCCACCTCTCGTCCTATTCATCAGGGCCTCGAGACCGCAGCTCCTGTTGTGCCGACTTAGGTTGGCATTTCTGCTACATTAGAGGTGCACCTTCGCCTATACAGAGACCTTTTTTTCGTCATTCCTGATTTCTCTCAGCAGCAGAGGTACCTGCAGCATCAACAACAGGCCAGAGGAAACCAGCAAGGGCGAGCTTTCGCCAGGACAATCGAGGATGCACAAGCCATTGGAGATCTTGCTGCAGGATACCGATCTTCTCGATTCTATTTCCACAAATGCCTCTTATAACTATCTTGAGATTCGATTCCATCTATTCCTTGTTGACTGATCAATTTGTTCTGTTGTTCTTGTGTTATGTTTGTTTTTCTTCTGAGAAAATCATATGGGCTAGGTCACCTCAATAGCATGGGTTCTAGAATCTTCGATAGTCATATTAGCTGGCATAGTGAGGACATATAGTCAGATTTTGGACGTATTTTTTGGGTGTGGGAATTTAAGGTTTTTGCCGTCGCATACGGCAATGCGGAAATTTTAAACACCATGAACCTAGAGGTATGTACCTTAGTCAAGGACTCTGTGATTATCCTATCCTTGCTCACTAACATGACGAAGACTCTGAACAACATGATTTTGGACAGACGTATATGATTATCGTACCCGTTTGTTGTTAAAAAAAATTGTATTCCATCATCAAATAACTTAGGAGTAGGAATATTTAGTTTGTAGAGCTTATTCATATGTAGTTCTTCTATAGTGTAATAATATGATGACTTGTAGAGTGTCTGTACCCTAGAGATGATAGTTAGCATTGGTATTAGGATAGTAACCCATTGTAGATGGTTTTTCTGTTATTTATAATACCAACCAGTTTATATATAGGATGTTAGTATTCCTTATAGCTTTGATGATTATTATTATTTTTCCCTTACCTTTCCCAGAGAGGCACCCATGACTAGAGCCTGTCCTTGAGTATAGTTGTAGCTGAACCTAAGACTGAGAGGTCTATATACATAGATAGATTGCGGGTGATATTAGCATATAGTATGTGGGTCGATTGGTATCTATAGGCCATTGTTGTATAGGGTATTGACATGTTGTTAGCCTATAATTGGTTCAGTTTTCTATTTTAGTTAAGTTTTCCTTGTATTGAGTTCAGTCGTGTTTATAGGCAGTGTGCAGACCCTTCACTAGAGACCTTGTTCCCTCAGTTCATACTATTTCAAGTTGTTCACTGCACTCAACTTTCATTACCTACCATATTGCATCATAGATTTCACTGGACCATTGTTCAGGCCCCAATTATTAACTCACCAATATAACCATCAACCACTTGTGATATTATGCACATCTGGAGTCAGTATCATGCATATTAGAGGTCCGTACTCATCCTTGTCCAGGTAAAGTCTACATCACTTAGGATATCTACTTTAGTTCACTGTTCTGTAAATCTTTTGTATCATACTTGTTTGGGATATCTTGGCTCAGTCAAGAAGACCAAGTTTTAGTTGAGATACTAACTTTTTAGCTCACTGCATCTCTTTAATTCACTGTACTACACCTATCTACCCTGTATTAGGATACATACTTCATGTATCAGAACCTTACATATCCTGCACTCCATTGGTCCTGTGCTTCATGGCACACCCTGTACTCTTCATTATACACTGTATATCATCCTTGCATCCTGCATAGTATCCACTGTATAATAGACTGCATCACTCAATTTCAATTCCCTTGAATTAATTGGTCCAGTCCCTATATCATTTTGATGTTCAGTCCATGAATGGGTTTGATATCAGATTTTGAGAAAATTTGATACTTACCACTCTCATGTAGTCTTGTTCTTGAACTTATCTGGCCAATCCAATTTAGGTTTCATGTTCCTATATTCCTTTGGTTCAATCCTTCACATAGGAGTAGCATGAGTAATTGGCCCTGCATTTGATCTGCTAGCCCTGTTCATTCCTGGTTCAGACCTTGCACATGTGTGATCATGGGTACACTTTCTTGCCCTACCTTCTTGAGTATTATGTCATATTTCTTATCTATAGGTAATCCTATATACACATGTGAGAAATGTGTACATATATGAGTTATGTGTGGTCCATGTTTCCTTGGGCTGCTGCCTTTGTGTCCATTATCCTTGGTATTAGATATATCTTGTGTATATACATATATGTTATATATTTATATAAGTGCATTTATTAGTGGTGGATAAGGGTATATGTCATTATACATGTATATAATAACCTTGGGATGTGCATAAGTGATATTATATATGGGATTAGGTTGGGTTATAGTATGCTTTATATAGATATATATTTTTATGTGATATATGTATATGGATATATAGTTGAGTAATATATATATATATATATATATATATATATATATATATATATATATATATATATATATAATGATATGGGTTAAAATATATATATATATATATATGATATGGGTTAATTGATAACTTAGAGTGGGTTGGTTATGACATTGAGTTAGCTTATAGAGTTTAACCTATATAATTGACCCAATAGTCTAATATTGACCAATGCTGACTTATTGACCTTGTTTGACTAGACAGTTGACCATACCCTAGATTTGACTTAATTGACTAAGAGGGTTGACCCTTGACTATGTTTGACCTAGAAGGAGTACTGCCATCTTAATTTCGAGGACGAAATTTTTCTAAGGTGGGTAGACTTGTAACACCCAATTTTCTAAATGAGGGTAATTTTGAAATTTTAATCTTTTATTAATGATATTTAAATCATGATATGATTCTTGGTGATTTTTAATCATTTAAAACTATTTTAAAATCATGACTTGTGATTTTGATGTGCTTGCTAGCGTAATCCGAGATACTGTCTGACCTAGAGCCCAACCATGGCACTAGGATGATTTATTTTCACTTTTGAGCATGAGAGTATTTTGGTCATTTGGCCTCTTTGAATTATTTGATAATTTATTTAATTGGTGTTTTTGATTTTTGACTTAAGCTAGTTGAGACTTGTAGACTAGCCTAGAAGCTAACCCTAGTTGGTGACCCTAGTCTAACTCAAGTTAACCTACTTTAGTAATTAGAAATTAGTTTTAAGGTAGGAAGGATTAGTTTAAGTGAAATTAGTTCATGACTAGTGACTTAAGTCAATGACTTATGACTTACCAATTTCAAGACTAGTAATTAAGCCATAGGCCCATGACTTAAGCCCAAAACCAATTTAAACCCACCCATGGCAGCCACTATTAGGGTTTTCCCTTGCCTATAAGTAATCTCTTAGGGTGTTCTTGCCTCTTTTGAGTTTGCCCTAATTTTGGAGGAGAGGTATTTTTTCCATTGCTCTAAAATCCCATTTTATTTATTTTAACTCCTTTTTAACCCTAGTCTTTTGCATTAGGATCTAATTTATGTTTATTTACTGATTTTGGAGGATCACCTCAGTTTGTGTGCCATTTGGAGGATTGGAGTTGCCATTTGGAATCACTTCCTTGGAAGCTTTTCTTGAGTTTTGATACTCAATAGGTAAACCATCTAAACTCCTAGTTTTTTCTGATTTCTTAGCATATAAGGCTAGGTTTTAGGGTTTCCTAACTTTCTACGAGATTTGGGCACAATTTGTGTCCATTTCGTGTCCGTATCGGACACGTATCGTATTGGTAATATAGGTGTTTGTAGAAATGCCACATAGGAATCTATTTTCGTATTTTTGAAAAGTGATTGCATAGATTTGTAGATCTAAATGAGTGTATGAATATTTTTGAAGGTGGTATGGTGTTTTGTGTCCGTTTGTATCGTGTTTTTTTACCTGGACACGCAGCACGAGCCCTTAGGCCGTGTCCTGCATATCGGGTGCTGTATCTCGGGATACAGGACACGTCGTGACCTGAATTTTTGGAGGAAGCAAGGGGTAATGTCTGTCACCATGCTTCCAAAATTTGGGAGCATACGTAGAGTACACGTGGAGAAATCACGTTTGCACTGGCCGCGCGCTGTTGCGCGCGGGCGGCTCTGCACGTTCACAGGTACGGCTGGCACGGAGTTCGTGTCGTGTCTGTGTGTCACGTGGACACGTTTCAGGGTGACACAGTCCTAGACCTACCCTAGGCGCACCTCTGGACACGAACATGAGTTGTGTCGTGTCGTGTGTCGCGTGTTAGACGCGCGTGCACGCGTGCACGATGATTATATATGCACAGTGTGTGTCTCGGTTCGTGTGTTATTTTGGACACGATTTGTGT